>BGPR01050666.1:0-11007 GCA_013235015.1 Araneus ventricosus
CAGCTTTTTTTCTGACTCCGTGCTACGACTACAGCGTACAGCGCCACGTTGGCAACATTTGTAACTAATTCTGAAACATCTGTATCAGATTTTTATGGCTTTCAAAATACACATACCATTGGTTTCATTCTTCTATCTATCTCCGTTTCCGAGTTATTTAATTTTAAAATCAGGGAGTCCTTTGATGGACACCCTGTATATACATACATATATATATATAAATTTACAGATCCTATCTGTCAGTAATGGATCATCGAGTTAAGCACAAAAATCGCGCTGAGTGTTTTTTCAACGTTTATTAGAATATAAAGTTCTGAATCATAAATGAGTTTCAAAAGTGAGAACAACTTCAAATTTAAATCTGAAAGAAACTCATAATTGAACGGATAATAAATATCCCAACACCTTTTGTGGCTACGGCTAATGTCCTCAATAACTCTTAATGCAACTCGTATCACCCATGAATTTTCAAAAAAGATTCAAAGATTCTCTCTCAGAGATGTATAATGGCAGCTGACATACGCTATTCTACCTCTATCCATATCTTTGAAATTTCTTTCGTCAGTTCTGATTATGGCTGTGGAGTGAGACTCCGAAAAGTAGAACTCATTCTTTTGTTATAACTATAACAAATGAATCTCTGAGCAGAGGAAATTTCGCCATTTTGAAATGATGTGGTTTTTTCAGTTTGTTTCGTCTCACTTCCACTTCTTCCCTTTTCTTGATTTGTATTTTATTTCTTCGTTTTCAATCGCCAAAAGAAATATGGTCCTTTCACATTCAGGAAAATTCTCAGTTTATAATTTATAAAGAAATTATACAGAACTGACGAAAGAGAAATAAATTTATTTCAAAAATTGGTTTAGATAGTTTTTTTTTCCTTTTGAATATGTGTGATTTGTGTAAACTTCGTTAAGCAAAACTGAATAATACAAATTATTTTTAAAACCATTTATTTCGTGAAATTTATTTTGTAAGGAAAATTAGATTTTTATTTACTCCATAAGTAAAATAATTTCTGTTTGAGAATACAATCAGCAATTTAAAAGAAAAGAAGGTAATCATGAATTGAATGGTTTTAAAAGACTAAAAAAAGTTTCAAGAAGTTAAATTTGTAACAAATTAGAAATTCATTACAAATATGAGTAAATAGAATAAACGACTAAATCGAAAGTATTTTAGTGTGATGGAAATAATGCTTAAACGTTCATAATAATTTTTTATTAAATCACATCAAAATACTGAATTTTTATCCAATTTACACAAATCCATTTATTTAAAAATTTATATCAGAAATCAAAATAACCGTTAAATGTTAATAAAATATTTACAAAGAATTTAGTGAAAAATAGTATATTTAATTCCCATGTTTCCTTCTATCACTAATTTTTTAGCTAAGAAACCAATCTGAAAAAATAATTACTTAAATAATACTAGAAAATAAAATTTTGGATAAAATTTACTGCATTTTCGTATTTTTTAAGCAAAGTGTTAGATTGCAAATATTGCATCAACATCATTTTTCGGTTTTGTCAGTATTTTTAATTAATTTAATTCTTCGCCACTAAAGTTTCTTTCTTCTCTTGTGGCAACTTTGGCAAATTTTGAAATTCAAACGATAATTCTAGCCGTTTCATTTAATTTCTAAATTTTACTTAATTATTTACTTTGTTTTCGATTTAATTATTATTTGTCTTAACTTTTGTTGTTGTTTCCATTAAGGTTTCAACTTTATTAATTTTTAAATTCAAATTTTGCAACGGGACTATTTCCTCGCCATCTTGTTGCGGATGAATTTAGATGTTATTAGGTTTTGACGTTCTTGACTGGAGGTGTTTTTTCCGTTATGAAAGCAGATTCCTTTGTCTTTTCGTTTGAATATTCTGAAGGGATAGCACGCATCCTGGAGGCTCCGAGACCGTTGGGAATTTTTTTCCTTCGGTTCTCGTCCTCTCAGGCATGCAAGCAGTAGATTAAATCTGTTGGTTAAAAAAAATCTAATTTAAATAAGAAATCAACAGGCGGCTTATGTTTGAACTGATCTTCCTTTCGTTGTCTTGGACTTTTCGAGTTCATGCTGGACTGAAGCTTTTTTTTCTTGCGTTTGGAATGGCGATATTATATTAAGTGCTCTTCATTTTGCGAACAGCAGTGATGACTTACAAAAAGTTGAAAGTAGTGTGATCGTGATGGAAATGACTGTTTTGTGCGAGTGTCACCATTTGCAACGATTCTGTTGTTTGTGAACGAGAGACGCCACTTGTGTAACAAATAATGTGAGCAAGAAAGATTTCCAAAGTCAACTACAAATCGATCGGGGAAAACTAAATTTTCCCATGCTAATATTGACCGCAAGTGATGTTGCGAAACCAAGAAATGCCTTGCTTCAACTGATTTAAATCCGTTTTATGGCACGAAATATAGTGTGCGAAAGTTCAAATCAATGAAAGGTACATTTATCAGTGCATATAAAGATTATTCATTGTGAGACTACTAATCTCTTACTCCATACATTCGAATATCAAAATGGCCATTATGAGAGTGTTTCCTTTTTTGAATTTACTAATTTGGTAAAGAATAGATATCTGTTTTTTTTATATACTTTCTGTTTTATAGTTGTGAGATTTCATATATTTGATGTTGTGTGCATCAGCAGTAAAATTTGCAAATTTTATATTCATATCTTAAAAGTGTTGGCAGTTTAGTATCCATAGAATTGTTAATAAAAAATATTTGAATTTTAATAAATTTGTTCTTCTTCAATTAATATAGCGCAATGTACTACCACTGTATGCAAATTGACTTTTAATTAAGTAGCTAGGGTTTTCAGGTCAGCAAAGGTAGGTGATTATATCAGTATTGCTAGAATTTCTTATTATCGTGTTAAATATTTCAGTACCCAGAATTAATTAATTGTTCAATATATATATATTAATTTAAATTATATTTCTGGGCTTCTTATATCTACCTTGCTTCAATGTTTTTATAAATATCCTAGCTACCCCGCCCAACATTTGATGCCGTGACATTTTTAACATTTGATGCCGTGACATTTTTAACATTTGGTGCCCCTATACAAAGCACTAAACTTTCTTTAAACAGAATATTTATTTAAGTTCAATTTAACTGTTTTTGCATAAATATGCAAATCAATACATTTTGCCCAATTAATGCATTGTTAAAAAAATCTGATACATGCTTCTGTCGTGTAAATCAAACAAATACAGTTGTCTTTGATTTCAACACATTTAATTTGCATGCGCTATACACTTAAATATTTTACAATTTTTTTCGCGAATTTTAAGTACTTTCTTAAATCCTCCTGTAAAAATGGAACATTTTGACACGAAATTATACAAAAACTCTGTAGGAATAAAAAACATGCAAACAAAGGAATTTCAAAAATGATTCGTTGAGAAGTAAATACAGGATTACGATACCAAATGCATGATGTTACTCGAGGATCAAACAGAGAATTATATTCATTCATCAGTGAGAGAAAGAAAAATATTAAGTTGCTGGAATAAAGAGTTTTTAGGCAATTCTTGGATCAGTGAAATGATTCTGAAACTCGATTTATGGCATAATAACATCATTAAACATATTTCCATTGCAACATTTATTTTCATACGAAATTCATAAAAAGTGAGTTAATTAAATTTGTGGTTGCTTCCCATTTTGATGTTTAAAAAGATTCATAAATGGAACCTTATTATAATAACTGAAGTGTTTTATTTCATTTGAAAATTATTCAAGGTGTATTGAAATAACTCATCAAGAAGCTAATGATGGTATGTTTTAAAAATTCACATTTGTTTCAAACATCAGTTAAGCAAAATACTCAACAATTAATCAAATTAATTATTTATTTCCGCTGTAATATTATTTTTGGCACAGGTTAAATACATTTCAGGAGTCTTTATAATCGCATTTTTGAAGGAAGGATTTTTTGAACACAGTCACTGGTAAGCTAAGCCCAATTTAAGCATTTTTTCAAAGAGTGATTTTTAAATGGTTTTTGAGTGAAATATTTAAAGAAAAACCATTTTGCATTAGATTGCAGTATAAATGAAGCTAACTCACCAATTCCATGTGGTAAGAAAACGAAATATATATTCTTATTTGCATTAAAATTATCACATTCACCCTTATTATTTCGTAGAATCTACGGGGGTGGGGGGCAGTAGAAATTATATTAAAAATAACTGTACTTTTCTTACTCGTTATGAAATAATTTCCTCCTACTCAATTAATTGTATTTTTATAGATCAACTGATTTTTATGACTGTAAAACCTGTCTGTAACGATATTGTAGGGACCCAGAAAATATGTTATCATAGATAAGTTATCTTTATAGATAGTTTGACTATTTGCCATCCAATGTGCATTTATTAATATACTATCATATTCGATTTTGTTTATTGATTCATCTTACAAATAATCGCTGATATAAAATTGTATTCATAAACATAGAATTTTATATTAAAATTTCGCTAAGAACTTCAAAATGAATATTTTAATTGATAACTCTATCAGCATTGGCATTTACGGCACCTTTAATCGCTTTCGTTTGCTATGCACTTTACATTTTTCTACAGCGCCTCCAATGTCTTTCTTTTTAAGAAAGTAGCTATCGTCGTCTGAAAAATTCCGCATTTTTTAAGCAGCTTCAACTTGCTTTAGTTCTTGATCGATATCCGATTATTTGTAGCATTTCTTCAAATGCCAATAATTTATGTCACGCCATCCTAGATTCAAAGTGATAACACATCAAAAGCGAATTTCAAGGAACAAGTGGTCAGTCCCAAGTCCGAAATGGGAATGAACAGGTATGTGCCATCCAGGAGTCAGAGGCAAACAAACATGTGTGCACAGTAGGGTGGATCGAAAATTCAAAGGTGGATAAAATAATCGGCATAGGGTGCAAAAGTTGTCTTTTAAGTGTACTAGCATACATGCAAAAGTTTTTCAACTTTGTTTAATATCTTCCGGTGCCCCAAGACGCTTAAATATTTTCAAAAAAACGATTTTTATGCAAATTTCGAATTAAAAATAAAAAATGTATTAAAGAAACGATTTTACAGGGAGAAATGTGGAGGATAGGGCGAAGGAACGATAAAAATACCAACAAAAATTCGAAAATTATCGTAATGAAAAAATATCATGCCTGTTCGATATAACATTTTGTAAGTTTATAAATTTCGATACAGGTAAATGCCAAAAAGACATGAAAATTCCACTTGCTAAGCGATTGTTCATTAAAGATCAAAGATTAGAAACGGAAATTGGTTATTGGAGAAGTGGACGTAATTGGGACTGAAAAAAGGAGAAAATGAAAAAAAGAAAACAGATGGAAGACAAAAGAATAAAACGTAAAATGGTTAAAACTGATGCGGATTCTGCTCATGCGCAATCAATGGAGTTACTTGAGCTCAAAACTATATCTTCGTCCTTGTAAACAGATACGGATGTAATTACCTTGGAATATTAATCATAAAATCGTTTTCATTTGCCTACCTTAGCAAGGGAATGTGATCGATACGGAATTTCAGATAGAGCAGCTGCTTCATTTGCCAGTGCTGTTTTACAAGACATTGGAATTGTAAACGAAGGAGAGACTTCGCATGTGGTAGATCGCAATTAAATTCTTAGACAACGTAAAATGCTTTAAAATACAGTTCCAGAGTCTACTAAGTTAACAGCGTCTTGGTCTCTCTTAACCGGATTATATTTCGATGGGAGAAAAGACAACACAAAAGTGCTAATTAAGAAGGACACAAAGTACTACCCAAAGACCACAAAGGAGGAACATTATACTCATGTAAACGAATCTAATTCTGTGCATATCGGACATGTTACTGCTGCAACAGGAGGAGTTAAAGCCATAAGAGAAGCAATACTGAATTTGTTTGTATCAAATAATATGCAATTAAATGGGCTAACAGTAATTGGATGCGATGGAACAAATGTTAATACAGGGCACAAGGGAGGTATTATTTATTATTCGCTTGATGGAACTGGCCTCAATAGACCATTACAATGGTGAATTTGTTTGCTTCAAACAAATGTCTTACCTCTCTGTCATCTACTAAATTCTTTGGATGGTGCAACAACTGGTCCTAAAGAATTTTGTCAACCAATTGGTAAAGCAATCAAAACCTGCTAGGAGCTACCTGCAGCTCCTTTTTCTTCAAGAAGTGTGGAGAATATGCCACACAATATAAATAGAATGGTTCTCAGCAGTGATCAGCAATATCTATATGATATTTGCCTAGAGATAGCACGTGTTGAATGTTATTCTGACCTGGCATTAAGAAAACCTGGTTTAATTGCTCACTCGAGGTGGCTTACAATTGCAAGTAGAATTTTAAGGTTGTATGTGGTCACAGAAAAACCATCTGACAATCTTATTTTTCCTACAACATATATTATGAAGGTATATGCACCTGTATGGTTCCATGCCAAGACAAAGCCCTCCATAACAGAAGGAGCGCTGCATATTTGGAAACTTATCTCATTTTCTAGATATTTGGAACCCAATTTAAGAAATATAGTACACACTTTTATTAAACGAAATTACTTTTTTGTCATACTGAAAATTTGCTATTGTCAATTCTCACAGATAACAGAGAGAATATAAGGTCTTTAGCACTATGAAAACTAATTTATGCTAGAAATGAAAATAAAGGATCAGCAGAATAAGAATATTTCAAGTACCAAAAATAGACTTTAAATCAAAGGATTATTTTGCACTTATTAACTGGCAACGAGTTGGACATTTTGAACCACCTCTTTTGATGAACGTGCCATTTAAAGAAATTGAGGCCATGGTAAAAGTTAGACGGAGGAATGGTCAAAATATCCATGTCATACCCAAGCTGTAGAAAGATGTTTTCGTTTAGTGTCTAAAGCGTCGGAAAGTGTATATGGAGAAGAGAAGAAACACGGCTTCATATTGAATAGGATACAATCAAGAAGTCTTATCAAGCATTATAATACCAAAAAGGATTGCATCCTTTAGAAATATGTAAATCTTCAAACTAATAGAATTAAAAAATCTATGATGTAAGTTCACTTTTTATAAGTTTTGTGATTTATTGCTTTGACTATTAAATTTATACTTCATGTATTATTATAAAATTATAATTATTTATAAGTTTATACTTTAATACTTGAATAATCTGCCAATGTTTCAAATATTTTTCATTAATTCACAATTTTTAATAGATATTTGTAAAAATGTCAATTTTTAACTTTTTGGGGGCTTTCGGGCCACCAGAAGATATGAATGAATTTTAATAATAATAAAAAAAATGTAACCAATATACTCGAAACCAAACTTTCTTACAAAGAAAATTTTGAAAATATTTTTTTATAAATTTTCAAAAAAAAAATCATTTCTAACTATTTTTGGGGCACTTGGGCACTGGAAGATATGAATGGATTTCAATAAAAAAATATATGTAAACTAATATGCATAAGACACAAGTTTCTCACCCCATGCCAAAAATAATTTCAAAACAAAAAAAAAATGTAAATTTTCGTGAAAAAATCAATTTATAACTATTTCTGAGGCGCTTGGGGGAAGATATAAATGCATTTCAATAAAAAAATTATATAAACTAATATACTTAAGACGCAACTTTCGCGCCCCATGCCAAAAATAATTTCAATTTTTTCCCCTAAATTTTCGATCCACCCTAGTGCACAGTCCAATCTCCAGTCCCCCTTCGTATTTCCCTGGTACAAAGGGCTACGGTTTCTAGCCTTCAACCCCGATTCCTTTATTTTCTGGCATTCTTGATCATAGGGTGTCGTTTTACAAGAAAAAAATCAGGATTGAACTATACCAGCTTTCTAAAGCCGGCCATTCACTTTACAGATAAACTGGATGTTTTGGAATGCCAGAAGGGAAACGCCATAAAAATCTATGGAAATCAGCCAAATGTCTTGTGGTGGTTGGAATTCCGTCTGAACTGAAATCGGAATAAAAATCAGAGGCACCCTGAAAGAGGCTAGCGAAAAGAAGAATGTCTTGCGTAAATTGAAGCCTCGCTTCGAGGGTAGAATAAATTAAAATCTGCTGACTGGGGAAAATCGAAGCGCGATTGACAAGCAGCTGTAGAGAGGGAAAGAAGACCTCTACTACTTACCTTCGTTCAGAGTCAGCTTCCTTCTGAATGGCGTGCCTGTATTTTTCGATTAAAATGGGTGGGGGGAAAAAGGGCTTAGGGCAAATGGTATGGCTAGCCTTCAAGTGAATGGCAGGCTTAAAGATATAAAAAAATTATCGCTATAGACAGTTGAGTCTTACAAGTGATTATCGATGTAGGCTGGTTAAAAATACATTGAGTGAATGGGGATTCCACCGGGACCAAAGGAAAATATCGCTATAGGCAGGTTTAACGTTATAGACAGTAACGTTTTACACAAATTTCACTATATTGATTTATTACCTGTTGAACTAATTTCGAAACTTGTATGGATGATTTTAATTTACATCCCACTATAGGAAAAAGGCTATCAGAGATGTATGTCGGGAACTTCTGTTTATACTTTTCGCTTAAAAATTTTATAATATTATTTAAATGCTACAAATGTCATGAAGAGTATTAATTTCAATTCTAATTTTATTTAATGGGTTAGTATTTAAGAAAACATTTTTGATTATTAAAATCGCATGGGTACTTTGGAATTGCAACCATGTGATATTAATAACATCTAACACGAACGACAATTTTTTCCTTATTCTTTATTTAAAGATATTGATGTTCAGTTCGTGATTCAAACTAATGTTTGAAATATAGTTTTTTTCGACAAGCACTTTTTTCCGTGATCTGTTATTTTGAAATATCTTTGAAAAATGGTTTTGTTATTTATTAAATAAAGGCCATTATTTTTCAAAAGAAGTGCTGCAAAAAGTAAGGATTTTTCTTATCGAAGACATTTTTATTTTTTAAAAATTAAAAAAAATACACGCAATAGCTCTAAATACTTAGCTTGTGTGAATTTCAATAGGACGTCAGTGTTATAAAGGAGAAAGAAAGAAATAAAGAAAAACGAAAGCGAATCGTATTTTTAGGTTTTGTATCTGACTAATGCACTTCTAGAACAGCCAGACTTTTATTCATGCATGCGTGAATACTGAATAATTATATTAGGATTTGGAAGGGTATGTACATTGAAACTAAGAATAGACTTATAGTATTTCAAATGATATAAATATGTCTGGATCTTCTTCCTTTGAGACGTTTCCAAAAGCCAGCCATCAAAATACACAGTCTATGAAGTTTATTTTATGCTAACAAAACAAGAGAATGTAGTCTTTTATAATAAATAAATGCGTGTATCCTAACGACCGTCAGCAGTTTTTATAAACAATTGCTTAAGTTTTCAAACATGTCAAGGGTGATTGTGTCCTTTCAAAACCACCTGTTTAAGAATTTTGTCGTACGCAAACTCCCGCTTTCAACTGAAAATTTTCACAGTAAAACACTATTCTGATATCTAATAAAGGCAAATATCTCCAACTGAAGTTCTATCTTCTTTTCTCACGGATTTATAAGGTAATAAATTTTGCTTTCTCAAAGGAAAAAATATCGATTTTTTAAAAAAAATAAATTTCACAAAATTGGGAGTAGCTACCCAGTCAAATGTTATGACACTTTATTCTAAATTCTCATTTCTTTGCAAATCCGGCAAAATAAAATTAGAAAAGAAATTTCATACCTATTTCAAATTATTAATGTAGTTTCGGCGATAAACCAACACGCGCTTAGAGTCAAAATGACCGCACTTTCCTTCTTTTGAACGTGTTATACGATAAGTTTGTAATATAACTGTTAAGTCGATCAATTTAGAGATTGATTTATCTGTTTGAATGATTTTCGCTCTATGAAATTCCATTTGGACAGTAGGTTACAGAGAACTGGAATAATCCCTGTTTACCACACAATATCACCAACTTGCTTCGATGTCTTATGTATACTCACAAAAAAGGCATCAAGGCACACTCTGAAAACAAAGAAATTGCTTCAAAACACATGGGAAAAACAATAGTGGTGTTGATGCGAAGCTTTAACAATATATGCTCACCCACTTACCTTGTGTAGTTACTTATTTAACATTCCATTGTACAGTCACGGAAGAAAAAAGGAGGCATCCAGAATTATTCTGCGCTCCTACATTGTACATTGAAAACAAAGGAAATCCGGAAAAAACTTATTTTAAAAGATTATACGGTTAAAAGTTTTTAAAGGGGCCATCTAAATATTTAAAATTGCACTAACTTCAGAATTTTCAATGGCAGTACCAATTTTTGATGTCATAAATAAATTTCTCATAAAAAAATACCCCAAGAAAAAACTTTCGGATATTAGGTCCTTAATAGACAAAAAGGTATTCAATATTTTTGTGTTCTAACCCTCTGAGTGGTTCGGTCTCCCTTGTAAAGCGATTCGAAAAGCGATTGTTCGAAGACCCCTTATCTGTTTTAAAAGTGCGCCCTCCTCCGAACAGAACATGTTCCAAAAGCGCAGCGGATTCAGTCTCTTCCCCCCTCTGATCCATGGGCAATTAGCAACCCCCTCGAAGGGACTAACCACAAGAATCCGTTCTATTCAGCTAGAAACCTATTCAAACTAGCCCTTACTGCCTTCGGAGAGCCCACCTGTTGTGTGATAAATTAACACTTCAGGTCTTCGAGATGGGCAGTTGGGATCTATTTTCTGCATATTGCTCGTGTCAACAACACCAAATAACAAAAATACACACCGGTTAGGCGCGTATACCTATTTTTCATGTTTTGAATATCTAATAAAGTGAACATTATTGAAACTGCATAAAAGTTGATGATTTTTAAGATCTTTGTGATTTAAATTTTTTGCCGTTTATTAATATTTGTATTTTAGCTATTGGCTGTATTTTATATTAGTAGTTTTTTTTATATCCGTGACTTCAGTTTATTTACTCGCCAGCATATTATTCTATGAATTTAAAATTAATTTA
>BGPR01050667.1:0-11007 GCA_013235015.1 Araneus ventricosus
GTGCAATATTTAGTTACATGCTCATATGATGTCTTAAATGAACAAAGTTTCATTCTCTTCTTATTTTTTTCTTGATTTTTTTGAAAATTTCTTGATCGTATGAGATCTGAAAGCTTTCTCGTGAGTGGTGAACTTTTCAAACTCTCGACCAACCTATAGGTTGATTCCAATTCGTGAGACATACTTTAAGGGTAGGCTAGTCATACAGAAACAAATCATTTTTACAAGTGAACACTTTGTCGCGAACTCAAAGGGTGACCAGCACGTGGGGCTCTATTCCTGCGAATTAAACAAACGAAAAAAGACGCACAATACAGACTTTAATGGAAAATATACTTTAAATATCACAATATAACCCAGTTGATTTCTTTTTTGAACTGTGACCAAATGCTCTATGTTATTAATAAAAGAGGATTATTATTATTCTCCCTCCAAAAATTCTGTAGATTGTTATTAATAAATTTTCAATTTTAAGCCAAAAACCGAAAAACCTTGATAATATTCAGTAGGATGAACAATTTTTTTTAATTTGTTAGTTTCCGCGAATTGATAACATCAAATTATGGTCCGTTGTCGGTTGAGATATTAAGTGCGAGTCTCCGGTGGTTCAATACCGCGTCTAAAAAAACTATATGAATTGTTCTCTCATGAGTTATCTAAATATTTTTTTTCCATTTCTTAGCATAAAAGTAATAGATAGAATTTCTATTATACATAACGGGTTCATTTCAGACTCGGGGATAGAAGTCAAATATACCAAATGTATTTTTGGAATTCATTGGTCATTCTTGCAGGAGGAAAAAGCAAGTGACGTTACGGTACAGACTAATTTAGATGTCAGATGACATGCGAATTGACGATTACCACATTACTATGATACCACAAAATTAACCCCATTATGATATCGTGATGAAAGATTCACAGAACCAATTATCCTCCCTAGTCAGTAACAACTTAAGCTGACTAAACGAGCAGAAAACTGAATATCAACCTAATTAGAGAACCTAGAATTTAAGTACTATCGATATTTTGCGAAATGGAACACTATGTTTGAAACAGACTTTCTTTTTTATCATGAATTTCTTTATACTGCACTTAGAAGCGTAGTAATACATATTTCATTATTCAACGGTGATTCGGTCAATCAAAACATTCTACATTCTCTCGAGTTGCCATTGACTTTAATAAAATATGCATTGGTCATGGCCTATAAACAGGAGAGAAAATACTTTTGCTGCATTAAAAACATTCTACATTATTTGCGAGTCTAGTCAAAACTATGTTCAAAATCAATTTTTTTCTGAAAAAGTTATTCACAATCATTAACAAAGAGATATATTACCAATGAGATACTGTTGTAGGATTTAATACATCGAATTTGAGGTGGCACTCCCATATCACCTCTGAGATTGGGGTGAGATACGGCTGATATATTTCGTACTCAGAAAAAGAAATGGCGTCCACGACGGGTCCATTAGGTACCTGTGAATGTATAATATAAATGGCGTAATTTGTACATAACAACATGTACAGTAAGTGGGGCTAAAAAATCAAATTCTTCCAATCAATTAGCACAAAGTGGCAAAAGATGTCTATTAGTTGGCACATCATTACTAATTTTTTTCAGAATTTTTGTATGTCATCTTCATTCCCCGCAAAAGCATCAAAGTTTTACTTTTCCCACAAATTTTTAGATATTTTATCAATATAACGAAAAAAATCGACGGTTGGTCTATAAAATAGCACTAGGCGGCAAAAGTATCTTCTGACCAGCATATCACCGCTTTTCTTTTTCAGAAAGTTTTCACTTCATTTACCGCAAGAGTCTTCAAATTTAACATTTTTTAGAAAAATCGCATATTTTATCATAATTTGGGTGACAATTTTTCTAAGTGTCTTTATTACTCACCGACATAGCTACTGGAAATAAACAACATTCTCTTTAATTAAAAACTATTAATTATGCCATAAAATACTAATTAAGCTTTTTCATAGCTATTATAAATATATGCAACTCTTTGATGGTTTCCAGAAACCACCAAGAACTCACTATGTGAAGGTGGTTGCATTTCGAGTTCCACCCGCTCCCATCCAACCTCCCTACCTAAGGACATTACTTGCATCAACTCATCAGTTTTACCAAGTTTCTAATCTGTCTCGAAACCCGACATGCTTGTTTTTTCCTCAATTCTCCTTCTGACGTAGCCATTTCGGACATAAGAAGTCTCAATGACTGCTTTCATACACTTGAAGGGTCCACAAATGCGATTCTCAGAAGGTCTTTCCGCTCATTACGTCATAGTGAGACAGATTCCGAAACTTTCCGTTTTTCCACGCAGTTTCGAATTAAAGGAATAAAGTTATTCTATCTGTAACAAAGGGTTGAAATATCCGATTAATGGCTGGCTATCGCTTACTCATTATTTTACATCACAGCACAAATTTTTAATGCTTATAATTTCCGCGTTAGGTACTTTTTATTTTTGATGAAAATGATTCCTGGCTCCTCTCTTTCTGTTTACAGCAACTCTAAAAAATCGATTCGCTTTTTGAGAACGCTGATCTTTTTTTTTGAGTGTGTGTGTGCTGCATAATAGGAATTTTCGATGAAAGAAAATAAATAATATTATCGTTTGGGCTTATTTATAACTAGTCTGGAGCCGAGTTTCTGTTTTGCTTCTTTTCTCTCGTCACATTCCAAACTAAAAGGTTGTAAATTTAGTTTTATTATAAATACTTCTCGTGTGATTCGGAGCTGAGAAGGTTGCTAGATTGCATTTATAAGAGAAGGATTTTGAATTCGTAAGCTAATTCGTTTTCTGGTGCGTAAGCTAAATTAAAAAAAAAGGCTCTTTTCAGAACAAATGTAATAACGCTAATGTTTTAAAGTTAATACAATGCCTGGTTGTGCTGTTATGAGATGTTCGATTCACTCGAAAAATTCGAAAGGCCAAAACATTTCTTTTCATTTATTTCCGAAAGATCCTGATGTGCTAAAAATTTGAATAATGATGCAGATTTTTGGATTTTATATTAGTACTTCAGTGAGAGTGATTTTCATCGTGATTTGATGAATTGCTGGTGAACCTGCAAAAGAATAATACTTCAGGAATCAAAAGCTGTTTGATCATTTTTATTATCAATCTATCATTTTTGTTATCAAATAAATTTATGAATCAAAAAGTTAATCAGTTACAGAATAACATTCTAAACTAGAGTAGAACATTATCTTCTAAAAAGTTACATGGACTGATTTCTCGTATTGTGCGGAAACGAGCTTTGGAAACTATTTAAGTGATCGCCATGGAAACGGAAATATTATAATCACAGGTATTTGATGTAAGTTTTTTATTATTTAATATAATATTTTGTTATTATTAATTATGTTTAAAACATATAGCTAGAAATTAGGCAATCGTTTATTAATAATACAGCAAATATTGATTATTATATTGCTCGAGAGGTTTCATATAATATATAATTATTATTCTGTGTGTGAAAATGTGATATATATATATATATATAATTCAATAACGAATTGTGATGAAAGCAATTATGCAAAAAATAGCAAGTTATTTTTGTTCATATTTATTCAAGATTACAAATCAGTTTTATGAAATTTTACAACGATATTTGATTTCGCTTTTTATTACATGGAGTAAGTGAAGCACTATTATTTTAACGAATATTGTATTTTATAATCGCAAGTAAAATTATTCTTAATTCTTTAGTTTCTTAAAAATCGTCCTCTGTCGTAGCTAAAGTTGTCTTTCAAAATTAATGATTAGTTTCCATAGATGTCACTATCTTCTTATTTCTTGAATAAAGACATATCAGAAAGATCATTGAGTTTTATTAAAATATTCACTCCAAACTTTAATTCTTCCGTAATGTGTGACTCTTAAACAACGTTTCTACAAAAAGTCAGGATTTAAAAATGTTTTTCTGTTTCTAAAAGAGCTCTCAAACATGATATTTATTCCGTTACGTATCATTGGGACTAAGCGTTGTGCTCCCAATCCGACGTCATCAACGCGTCCGCTCTCTATGAGCCTAACCTTATACTCTCAAATAACCTTGTTTCCACGGCCTCTGTGTGACAAGGAGTGACACAAATAAGTGCAAGAAGGGACGAAGTTTCTTCTTGGAAATCACGCAAGTCTTCTTCGGATAGGTGTCGTGTCAAGGGTGGTTCTGTTACTTCACATTGTTGCCAGTTCATGAAGTCAACAAAAACTTCAATCACTGAAATTAATTTTTGGTATTTTAAACTTACGGACAGTTGATTGTAGTGATTTTCTTGACCGTACAGAAAGCATTCTAAACATACGTATCTTCCTAATATGTGATCTTTTATCAGTAATCATAGCAATATGTATGTTTTCTGGTTGTGCAAAGAAACCATTTCTCTGAATGGTTGCATCCAGAGTTTTCTATGTCCATTGCTTAGGTACCGTTAGAAACCTTTAGTTCGATGTATGTGAACTGGAGATTCCATGATGCTTGGATTACATTTAATATAAATCCACACTGGGAGCAAAAACTTTTATTGTGAACCTAGCAGTCTCCTTAAATTTTTCAGAAGGCTCTCATTTGAAGCAATTGATTGGCAGTTGAGAGCCATCTGGCATGTGAAAATTTTCGAGGGTATTTTATGAGCAAGGCTCAAGAGCAGTGGCTGAGATATTGAAGTAATGCTGATGTAAGAGCGGCAGGTGGGATCCGCAACTGCATATCTGTCTATGTTCTTGCAAATGTTGCGAGCTTTAGCATTGTTTGGGGTTGGTTTGTTGGTTGTTTTGTCGCAAGAGCCATTACATTCTTGTAGTGGCATTTTCCGTCGTTTCTCACACCGGCACAATTTAAAGTCCAGGAATTTGCACGCAGTGACGTCAAGATTTTTTTGTTTCTTCTCGGAAGGCTTGAATTTTTTTTTGCTAATTTGGAGAATCCTTTCGACCGGGGTAAATTTAAGTAGCTTTTAAAGTTTTTCATGTTCTATCTTTATCAAAGTAATTATTCTTGTATGATGAAGAATCATAATTTAAGCTTTACACCGAACTTTTTCTATCTTAATCTAAATTCTCATCATTTTCATCATCTCATCTAAATTTCGATCACTTTTGGTTTGCAAATACCTGATCTCGCTTTTTGTATCCTATCCAATTATAGTACCAAAGTATATCACCACATGTTGGTAGAACGATAATGGAACATTTAACCTGGTTTCTAGTCTCATCAATAATTCCAATTTCTAACATACAATAAAATGAAACATCTAATGGAATCGCATAGCGAACCTTAAGCTTCTGACGAAGTGCACTCAAACTGAAAAGAAGAATTGTCACGTGCTATGGTTCCAGCAAACATTTTTTCCAATTTTATTTCACCCATATTGCCATGTCTTGTGGATATTCAAATTTAAAAAGACATATCAAAGCCAATGTAATTAGAAACAATTGCCGCCAAAGCCTAATTGAAGAAATATTTGTAAATTTGTATGAAAAGTAAAATTTTGAGGCTTTTGCAGGGAATGAAGATGAAATGCAAACATTCTGAACAAGTTTAACAGTAAGTCAACATATAACTTTAGCCACCTAGTTCTATTTGATAAGACAACTTTTTATTTTCTCGCTATATTGATAAAATATTTGAAAAATTGGAGAAAAAATAAATTTTGAGGCTCCTGCGGGGAATGAAGATAAAATGCAAAAATTCTTAAAAAAATCACCAGTCATATGTTAGTCAATATACAACTTTTGCGACCTGTTGCTAATTGATCGGACGACTTTTGATTTTTTCGCTCCACCCTAATGTACAGTAAAGAGGGCCGAATTCAAACTTTTTTCCGCATCGCAATTTCGCGGGAAAGTAGCGAATGGGTGTGAAATTTAACAAATAAAAAAAGTAAGGAAATTAATTGAGATCTTTCACTCCCGCATAGGTCTGGAAAATCGTAAAAATTGATGAAAATCGACTGTTTTTTGAAATTTTTTTTTAGTTTCAAAATTTTTTCTATCTATTTATTGTAGCATCCGATGCTATTTACGGATCTTCTTAAGAGTAATAAACTAAATAATACCGGTTCGTAAGTATCGTACTTAATAAGTCAGGTAACCACCTCGGAGACATTTTGCATCTGATACGTGTTTGACATATCTCTCAATTACCAATTATTACTTCACCAGACCGGATATGGGAATTAATTTTATGATCACTAATGTTTTCCAACAAAGGGGAAAGATTTAAACAGCAAGTATTCAGTTGAATAATTTCCGTTTTCTCTTTAGATTAAAATTGAATTTGGGCAACCTGAAATTTTAATTGTTTTTCTCTTCTCACTGATTGCTTTAAAATTTGTATAATGACCATTTATCTGATGTATTTTCCTTTATCCAGTGTCATGACTAGAATCATATTTTCAGCATGGGTAAAAAAATAGTTTCATTTACAGGGTTATTAGATTTGAGTAAGTTTTCAGAAAGGTAAAGTATTGTGTTGATTTGTGCTCTGTGAACTATTTTGGTGTTTTACTATGCCATAGGCGACTTCAAAAAAGTTTCTTTTCTCTTAAATAAAGCACCTTGTTAAAATAATTAAGTATTTTAAATGTATAAAATAGTATATTTTGAAGAGATTCCTAATCATACTTTCCCTATATCCGTCTCCATTATGTGACACCTCAACCGCTCCAACAATATAATCTAGGTCAGCACGTTCTGGTACTACTTAATTTACGACTAAATCACTGCATCCAATGAAATGATTTCAAATTATTCCAAGCGAAATGTAAACAGGGAATAAATCACGGCTGACGTCATGAATAATTTCTCTGATCTCGCTCTAATTCGATTCCCGCTGGATGTCTTAGCCCGGGCGAAAGTGCCCTTTTCTACATGGTTCTTCATTCGAAAAAAAATTTCTGACCCCATCAGAAAATAAAATATTTAAAATCAGAGAAAAAAGATAATTCAAACTTGTCTTATTTCAAATCAGAGATAAATGTTCCACATACTAATTCAGGAAAATTTGAAAATGATAGCGTTATTAGGACGTCTGATTCAGGAAATTAAAATTCAAAAATAAATTTTTTTCGTCAAAAATTATTATTTTTTAAAATTACTCAAAATTGAGTGACTTATGTTACAAGTTCGAAACAAACTTTATTAGAACGAAAATAGTTTTTTCTTTTCGATGGTGAATCTATTTTCTTCCCTACGTTTGTCAGAAACGGTTCTATT
The DNA here is from genome assembly GCA_013235015.1 of Araneus ventricosus. NCBI lineage: Eukaryota > Metazoa > Arthropoda > Arachnida > Araneae > Araneidae > Araneus > Araneus ventricosus. The sequence continues at coordinate 7,242 of BGPR01050667.1, forward strand.
AAAAAAATTACAACGAAAATCACCCAAAACAACACAAAACCATAAATAAAAAAAATTGCCAGATTAAATTTTAAGATTTGAGCTTCCATGTGCAATTGAGTCACAATTACGACTACCTGTGTGCCAAATTTCATAGCTGTAAGTGCGATAAATTCGTCTGGACATCGCACACACTGCGATAAAATTGAACCTATTCATCTGTATATTTTCTAAGAATTTATGTTTGTTTATAGTGAGTTGAATATAAATTTTTTAAACTAGAAAGTGGATTCATATATTGATATCCTTATTTTTCCTTGAGAAATCACTTTCTTGAGACTATAAAAAACTTTATTTACCAGAGAGTCATTCCATATTTGTGTCCAGGCCCTAAAATTCTAAAAGACAGAGCTGATCAGAAGCATCGTGAAAAGTTTATGGAAGTCTATAAGCGAAGCTATTGATCGCAATATCCAAAATTTCTTACAAATCAGACTTCCAAGTATCATTTAGTTTGAAGAAAGAATAAAATTCTATGCAAGAAATTTCAGAGACATAACTATGTCTTAAAAGCTTTTGTATTTTCTTAAGGCACAAAACAAATACCAATTTATCAAAACCTTTTATGAAATTGAAATTTTAAAAATTGAAACTCTCCATAGGTATAACAAGGAATATTTAGATTCATTTCTTCTTTCAAACTATCAAAAATAAACTATAAAAAACTAACTCTCCATAGATATAGGTCAGACAGGAGTTTTTAGATACATTCGTTCTATTAAACTTTTAAAAAATACGAATCAAAAGATCATACTTAATTGAAAACCTGAATTAACAATTAACAATTTAAAAATCAAAGTGACTTATAATATGAAATACCTTGGCAATTTTATAGATTACACTCTAATTTGCCCAACCACATCCTATCCTAGATCAAAAACTTTTTAAATAAACGTAGAATTTTAAAAGCATTATTAAAACTATATTGGAGTTTCGATAAAAATTTAGAATTCATGTAAGCGCCGTAGCACTTGTCAGAAGGCTTTGCTTGCTGCTGGTCGAACACAATGATTGATTTCTGCTCGCGAAAAAGAGTAGTATGACATCGCACGGAAATGAATGTGGTTTACTTTCTAAAACCTGTAACGGTAGATGATTTGCTAAAACGATAAAATTACGTTAACGACATTAATTTTTTTGAAAATATTGTAAATATAATTCATTTATTAAAAATATTTTGTAGGATTAACGTGTATATTCTGTAGCCAGACGCTACGGTCAAGCAGCAATAATTGAACGGACGCACTGACATAAGTTAATAAGTTAAATGTGACCAAGTAAGTTAGGCATATCATCAGCACACATCGTAAAATTCCTACATCTTTATAAAAAGTTCGTAGAGAATCTGGTGTGTGAATTAAAAGGCTGCATTCCATCCAGAGAGAGAGAGAGAGAGAAACGGTTTCTCTCTTACAATTGATTCTATAAATCATACACATGGCAATATTATTAAATAAGACAAATAGGCATCTGCGTATGGGCCCCACTACTTTGAGAGGTCCCAACGTGTCAAAGAGTTTTTTAAAGTTAGTTTCGGGGTAGTTTTGTGATTTCCTTTGATTTACGATTGCCGGAAAATCGTACATATTCAATTTAAAACCAATAATTGTGTAAATTTGAGTACATTCTTAGGATTTTTTATAATGACTTTTTCTGCTTGCAGATCAGTGTAGCTCAATTTCTTTTGTAGTTGGCTGACTGACTCACAATTCAATAACATTAGGATTTTTTGAGTAAGAGTATTTAGATTGTTTAAAAAAGTTTTGTAAATTTTTATTATCATTTTGTTTTAAATTGCTTTTATATCAAAACTTTTAAAACGAGAAATACTGAAATTAACTCTCCTGAAGGTGACCTGTAATCACTTTTTTCACTATTTTCGGTTGTCGTTATATTTGTTACTAAAAACTGCTTATGAAGAGATAAAACTAAAATCAATAAACAATTTCTGGTTCTGAAAGTTAGGCAATAGAGAGGGGACCCAGATACTTCCTTGCCAAAGGGCCCCAGCGACGCTTAATTCGGCCCTGTGAGGGTCGGATTTTCAGATAGGAAAAGGATATATAGGCCATGATATCTCGAAATGTGTTTTAGGCATTTTCAGGGCAATTCGATTTTGTGATTTCATTTGATTCTCAAGGGTCAAGTTTTCGATTATTTTCTATTTAAAATCATAATGTTTACATTTCAGAATATTATTGTTAAGAATTATTTTCATGCTTTCAAATTTGCATTCAGATCAAAGTGGTTCACTTTTATGAAGATGACTGACTGACTCACAAGTGAAAAGCCCTGAAAAATTTTGAATTTGAGTATTTAGAATGCGTACAAAACGTTTTTTAACATTTTGTGCAAAATAAATTTAAATATTTTATAAGCGAGACTGAGACAAACTCTCTTTTAGGTGAAGGTCAATTAAATGTTTTGTTATTTTAGTTTGGCGTAATATTAGTTACTTAAGTTAAAATAGGATGTAACATTTTATGCTTAAATTAAAATAGGATATTAAATTAAAATAATATAAAATCTGGTTGTGGAAGTTTGAAAGGTGAAATGGGGCCCCAAAACTCGCATTCTCTAAGGGCCTCTTCACTTCTTAATCCGACCTTGGGTATGATGGAGCTGGACATTTGCGTAGCTTGTCATTAAAACGTTGATGATAATGATGCGATATCACTCTAGTGAACAAAAATCATTCGCCGCAAGTTTGAAAATTTTATTTGTGTTGAATGTGTAAATAAATCGTTGCTTTCTAAAGAAGGCTTAATTTATTAATGTCTACACACGGCAGTTAAGACACTTTGGATATTTCGTTTAGCTCTCGCAACTCAGATCTTTCCTACAAATGCAATAATTTTGGAGATTACATGATTATGCATGGGCGACCACATAGCTTAATTTCCTTGAAATAGCTGCAGCTAAGTAGTTTAATCATTTACCAAGATCAGTTTAAGAAATTCGTTTTGATTTATATTTATTTACTACCTTGCATTTCTTTGCTAAAAGAAAAAGAAGACTGAAGACGCTATGCAAGTCGCTCGTATTTCCTACGGCTCCCATACTTTTGGAGATAAAACTTGTAAATATTTTTCAATTGAGCTATTTTTTCAAAACTTTCAGAGAGCGAAATGTAATAATACGTTTTCTTTCAGTGGTGCTGAAAGAGGCGACATCAACTACTCTGCTCTTTTCGCCAACCTTTACAACGAAACTGAGTTTGGGAACTCAGACACAGAGAAAGTGAAGAAACCTTTGACTGAGCTTCAACCAGGAGTTGAAAAACCCAGCCATTTTCTTCGAAAAATGAAATGGCCAATTAACTTACGATTGCCTACACTGTTTATTTACATTCACCCGCTTCTTAAATCAATTCTTTACATAGAAAACGGCGTGAACATTTCGGAGACATAAACGGTATTTTGATATTGATTCAACGAGACAGAACGTGGCAGTGGTTCTAATTCCACTTGGTCTGGCAACGTAGTCAAGTTTATGAATAAGTACTTGCTCTGAAGAGGAAATATAGTCAAAGCGACCTTGGAGCATCTAGGTAGCACCTGGAATTGGAGTGTTTGGAAGATGGGTTGCCATTCAGAAGAAATTGGTCATTATTTGGTCATTCGATTGGACCCAAAACAGAAAAAAAACAAGAAACCAGATCGATCGACTTGGCATGAATCATATTCGATAAACCGCTCAAAGTTTATTTTTCAAAGCAGAAAACAGC
>BGPR01050668.1:0-11007 GCA_013235015.1 Araneus ventricosus
AATTTCCTTTATTTCGTTCCTATCAATTTTAAATATGTATATTTCTACCAAAACTCAAGGCCTGAATTTTTATTTAAATTTCAAATGCGTAGAATATTTACAGAAAAAATAATAACAAGTCCGGAAAGAAATAATTTTTTTCTTCATTTATTGAAAAGGATTGTTTTTCATTCGAAGTCGTTTCAGTTTTCTGTTTTCTGGTCACTGCAGTTCTATTGACAATAGTTGCTGAAGTGTCTCATTATTTGAGACGACGACTCGTTAGCGGTTCGATGATTTTGTAAGAAAAACAATTTTTTTAAAAAATCATTTTATCTTTCGAATGAGAGTTGAAATATGTAGGCATTGAATAGTTCACTCCGCTTTCTGATATTCATATGAATGATTAACCAGTTACGAGTTAAAAAGAATACACAAAATTACTTTGTATTGCAAACTGATTCACGCTTGCCAGTTAACACAAAAATTGTGTGTTTTCGATAATGGAAAAAAGTGATGATAAGGACATGATTTATTTTATTTCGTTTTCATCAATATTAAATATGTATATTTCTACGAAAACTTAAGGCCTGAATTTTTATTTAAATTTCAAATGCGTAGAATATTTACCGAAAAAATAACAAGTCTCGAAAGAAATATTTTTTCTCCAATTATTGAAATGGCTTGTTTTTCATTCGAAGTCATTTCAGGTTTCTGTTTCCTGCAAACTGCAGTTCTATTGACAATATTTGCTGAAGTGTCTCATTATTTGAGACGTTGTTTCGTTAGTGTTTATCTGGTTTAATGCGAAATACTCTTTTCCTAAAACTTATTTTAACTTTTTAATGAGAGGAAAATTACTTTGATAGTGAATACTCTGTTTTCTGATATTAATATGAATGATTAAGGAGTTGCGAGATAGATAGAATACACGAAATTCCTTTGTATTGCAAACAGATTCACGATTGCCTCTTAACACAAAAATTGTATGTTTTGGATAATGGAAAAAAGTGATGATAAGGACTTTACTTATTTTATTTCGTTTTTATCAATATTATATATGCGTAATTCTACTTTGTTGGAATAACTTAAGCCCTGAATTTTTATTTAAATTTCAAATACTTAGAATATTTACTGAAAAAATAATAACAAACCCGGAAAGAAATAAATTTTTCTCGATTTATTGCAAAGGCCTGTTTCTTATTTGAAATCGTTTCATATCTCTTTTCGTTCGCCACTGCAATTCTATTGACAATAGTTGCTGAAGTGTCTCATTATTTGAGACGCTGTTTCTATAGTTTTTTCTCGTTTAATAAAAAATGCACATTTTGTAAAACTTATTTTAACTTTTTAATGAGAGGAATAATTATGTTGATAGTGAATTCTCTTTTTTCTGTTATTAATATGCATGATTATACAGTTACGAGATAGATAGAATAGAGAAAATTCCTTACTATTGTAAGCTGATTCATGATTTTTATTGTAAAATCTGTGTTTCGGATATTGCAAAAATGGTGATGGAAAATAAGTAATTTGGTAGGATTTGATTTATTTCTTTTTCATCAGCGTTAAATCTGTATAACCGTACTTTCTTTAAGAATTTTTGTATTTAAATTTTAGGTGGGAAGAGTATTATTAAGAAAAATTATAACTCCATTTTTCTACATAATATTTCTTAAAAACACAGAAATATAATGTATAAAGCTGCTCTCGGATGACATCAATTAGTTAAAAATAATAATACTCTTCGCAATAATAAAGCAAAATAATAATACTCTTTGTTCGTGTTAAGTTGAATGTTATGAATTGCAATGCTGAGAGACAATTTAAAACATTTTCCAAAAATGTTTGTTTGACATTTGTGTACAGCAAGTTATCGCAATAATTTGTAATATTTTTTCTACTGTAAGAGATTTAAACCTCTCACATCGAGCAAGGCGGTCCGGAAATTTCGCCTTAACATGGACGAACGCCGGTCTGAGGCGGTTGGCTTCTTTTTATGGCAGGTGAGGTTCTGAGTTCGTTTGGAAATAAGCACAGTAGGGGAGCCAATCATCCTTGTCCATCAGAGGCCATTTCCGCCAGCCTTAAGGGAAGTTTATAGCAGGGGTTGGCGTGCTGGGGTAATTGACCACCCAGTTTTGGAGAGTTCAATTTATGTCGCATTTTCCCAAAAAAGTTCCCGTTGTTAAAGAGATTAAGAGAAAAAAGTCGCTTCGAGATTAAAGAGTTAAAACGTTAGTCTTCCATAATTCAAGGAATGCAATTACATCGACATAAATGGAATATGATTATAATTGTGGTTTGATTTCTCAAATTTCTCCTTTTTGGGTTAAATCAAAATCATTATTCACAATATTTTTAATTTCATTATGAATATATCTTTATAAGCTTCGAATTATTTGAAGTAATAATAATATATTTCAGGATAAAAAGAAAATTCTGACGTCATTAAATAGTAACTTTTTACCGCTGTAGGAATTTGAAATGAAGAGCAAATTTTTTTAAATTTTCCCATTTTATGTGCAAGTGCAGATATAATTCGTTTTAATAATTTCATGTAATATGCTTAGTAGGCGTTAGCTTTAATAATTTAGTGAAATTTGCTTATACGGCATTAGTTTCAAGACTTTTTTCTGCAAAGTATTCTACTGTATTTTGAATCAATTTCTAATTTTGAAAGAGAAATTTGATAGTATTTTGTATTTTTTTTACAACTTTTATCTTATTACAAGTAGTGAATAAGTTATAAAATTAACAAGCAGGCGAAGAGACTGTTTTCTTTCTGAGTTTTTATTATGCCCACGAAACATCTTGATCATTTTATGGAAACGATTTTCATTTTCTTCTTTCAATTTAGATTGTTTAAGTGGGTAATATTAGTCCTTCCTGAGTCACATGCTTTGTGTGATATTATATACATCAATATATTTGGACATTCAATATTTTCTTTCAAATGGGAGCCTTTGTGAAATACGGTTGTTATAGAATAATTGTCGTAGAATAAAGTGACAAACCAAGGAAATTATGTTTACGATATATTGATTAACGAATCGTTTTGATGCTACACGTTGAATATTTTGTTACTGTATTTTTGTTTTGATATGGGTTAGATAATGAGGACGATTCCTAAGGCTGCAATTCTTTCTCCAAAATTCCCTTCGTTACCCTGGTTCAGACATTTGCCACTTGAAGGCAGATCAACCATATAATGACTGCTGGGGTAGTTTCGGGAGACTACAAGATTATCATTCAGCGGTATCCATTTCACTTCCAAAGGGTTAAATGTGTACCAGGCTTGGAATCTTGTGTGGAATCCTGCCCCTAGCACGTGGTCATCTAATTCCAAAGCGGAGGCTTTACATTAGGCTATATTTCGATAGCATTAATAGATCACTTACATTAATCGATTGCATGCATATCTGTTAAAATCTCAAGCACTGTATAAAATAAACCCTTAAATACACTTATTGTATGCAATCGGAATTATTTTCGTGTGCGTACAAAAATTCATAATCACATTTATATGTACGGCTTCAGAGTTGAAGAATCGGGAATACAAAACGAGCTTCCATGAGAAGTTTATTCAGTGAAATGAGGGATATATCTGGCTTTTCTAATTTAAAATAGATTTCATATGGAAATATAGACTTCCTACAGTTTTTGGTGACTTTTCAGATCTATGATTTTCCTTTCAGAATACATGTTCATATTACTGATAGTGAAACACAATCCAAAAACATGTTCATCAAAGCCTACTTAATCAGTTTAATGCCAAAATTGCACTTTAATACACAAAAATTCTACATCTGAAATTTGGAAATTTCCGCTATCGTATACAATGCTTAAATATTCCCATGACATGCTGATACAACTGCGTCCTACTGATTCAGCAGTACGTACGAAAATAACATTTTTGGTGTAAATATTCTCTTACTGGAAACTTCTGAAAATCGGATAAAAGCAAAATAAAACGAATCAAGACAATGACCAACACTTTCAGTTTATCAATGCAAAAATCGCTAGCAATTTGCTGAAAAATCATGAAAAACAGTCTTTTTCAGCTCAAGGGGAAGACTTGAAAAAAATTCTTGAGAAGAAAGGAAAATGTAACCTTTCTTTGTTATTTCTTCTTGGAATAAATCGGAAAAAGCTATTCTGTTTTAAAGAATGCTATCGCCTTGATATTTATTTATTTCAGAGAAAAATGTTTTCCACATTATTAGAATCTTTTCTTCTCGCCCGTTTAGAGATATCTGTGTTTGCTTTGCACAATATTTCCTAGTTTTTGAGAAAGGAAGGCTTTCATGCAAATTTCGGAAAGACAACAGCCTTTCTTTTCGATTTTTGAGATATGATTTGTCTGTCGTTTTCTCCATATTCCCAGTAAAGGTAGGAATGGGAACGCATGTCCATTGTGGATTTATGGATTTGCACACCATAAATTTCGATGCCATCGTAGATTGTGCTTTCGAAATAAATTGAAGAAAGAGTGAGTGTTATAACATTTCAAATTATATATTTTACATTTTGTGCATTTCACACACATTGGTTACACAATTATTGATGGACTAACTGTTATGACAGGCATTGCTCGGGATTAAAATACTTTCATGTCTAATATTTTTTTATGTTAAAAACTGCTTTTGTTTAGAAAATTTCAATAGCCAAAATTCTTTCATCTTCTGAAACGTTTTATAATTAAAATGATAATATCAATTGCATCAGACGATTTTTAAAAACCGCCGATAGCTAATTTTCTCCATAAGTTATTAATATTTGTTGCATAGGTACTTCAAATTTTGTTCATACGTCTTGCAGTATAATAAAGATTTTAACGAATGTTTTGGGACAATTAATTAAATAGGAAATTTTTAATTAAGAAAAAGTCGTTGACATAAATATGAATAAAAAAATTAGTCTTTATCCAGAAATCTTCTAATGTGAGATAGCAACAGTTCTTATGAATTCTTGTTCTTCACCAGTAAAAAAAAGTGTTACAAATTGTAAATTTCATAAATAATTTAATTTTTGCAAAAATTGTTAAAATTAGGGCACCGAATAGAACGGAAATGAAACTTGCGTCATGAAAAGATAATTTTTTGACTTTAAATATGTGTAAAAATAATCTTTGTGACATAATATATATTTTCCAAAAATATCACGGAAAAAGCCATATTTTGTTTCTAACCTTCCTTTTTGTCTAATTAACTGAAATTTTAATGAGATAATGGCTTTTAAAAGTTGATGATGATCTCTCGCGTTTTATATAAAATGTATTTATGAAAATAAGCGAAAATTTCAGAAATAAAGGTATATTAGTTCAAAGTCTAACCGTTGCCTATCAACGGAGTAGCTACAAATTTGCTTTATTTCAAAATCATCTGCTGGTAATCAATTATTCATTAAATTTTTTTAAATTAATAAAAATTAAAGGAAAATTTAATAGATATAAAGTTAATATCATAGAAAAGGTAAAATGTTGAACTTTAAGATGGTATACATTTTTTTCTGGAATAAATTTCGTCGATGTTATTGGGGAAAAACGGTTTCGGTTTATCTCTAATTAATTGACTGTTTAAGTAACTTTTGCACTTTGAAAAGTTGACAGGTATCTTCCTCTTTTCTTAAATAATAAGTATGCAAAATTTGGTTCTAAATGGTGCGGTGGTTTAGGAGGAGATCTGGAACATACATACAAACACCGACATTGACTTTTATTTAATTAAGATATATTTATAAAAATAAGCACAAATTTCAGAAATAAATTTAAATTTTTCAATATCTAACCGTTGCCTAGCAACTGAGTAGCTATAAATAAGCGGTATTTCAAAAACGTCTGCAGGTCATTAACAATTTAATAAATTTTGAAAAATTAATAAAAATTGAAGAAAAATGTCACAGACATAAATTTAGTTTTATTGAAAAAGGTAAAAGTTTGAACTTCAAAATAGTATAAAAATAATTTTTGAGGGATAATGTGGATCGAAGTTACTGTGGAAAAACGGTTTCGGTTAATTTCTAAATAACTGGCTGTTTAATTAACATTTGCACTTTGAAAAGTTGACAGTAACCTTAACCTTGTCTTAATTAATAAGTGTGCAAAGTTTGTTTGAAATCAGTGCCGTGATTTAGGAGGAGATGTGGAACATACATACAAACAAACATATATACATAGCTTCAATGACTTTTATTTTTTTTAAGATTACCTGTTGCGTAGATCGAAAATTAAGGAATTGAAAGAAAATGTAGAAGGAAAGCAAAATTGTAGGCACATATGATAAGCCTCATTATATGTCTCTTCTCTTTTTAAATGCATATTTATTTAATATTTACACATTATGTTAAAAGTTTTGCTAACATATAAATATGTATTGAAGCTTTTTCACAATATTTAAGGCTCTTAACTTAAGTTTTTACATTCCATACCGTAAATATATCTATCACTAATAAATTGTACTTTGAACTCATGCTTCTTGTTTGGATTTCCCTTCTAATATTTTAAAACAAAAAAATTTCAGAAGTAAATTTAAAATTATTTCCGAAGAAAAAAAAATCTAACTTCGTATAAATTTTAAATTGTTAATTTTGTTTTTTTTTGTTAATTTGTTTAATGCAAAATACAATAAATTCAATCAAAGTAAAAATCTTCTTTTTAGTTTCTGGCAAAAGCCTGCAAAGCAAAGCCATTTCCATACCCTACCATATAAGCTTTCAATTAACTATAGATAGCATAAATAATTATTTTCTGAGAAATTGCGCAACGGTGATGAAACAAAAGGCACATGCAGTTGTACACTTTTGACATATTTCTTGCTAATATACATGGGAAAACTAATTTTCCTACGTTATTGAACTAATTACTGGAATTAATTAAATGAATGAATAATGCTGAAGATTCTAGGTAGTGAAAATTCAATAAAGAAAAAAAAATGTGGGCATTTTTTGTGAAAGTTTATTTTAATTAAATGCAGAAATATCAACTATTAATTCTGCAAAGTAGTTAATTTATTTATTTCTAATCTTATCTAAACGGACAGGTTCATTTAACAGAGTTTGCATAAACGAATCTGAGTAAATGTATTCAAAGTTCTTTTAATTTAATTAAAGTTGAAATATGACGATTAAATTTTAATAATGAAAAAACAACAGGGTGATAATAATACTAGTCCTAGAATAATCCTTACAGAAATAACTAATTGTAGAATATATTTCAAATTGATAAACTTTCCGAGTCTTACCACAAAGTTATTTATTGTACAAAACTGCTGATAAGTTAACACGAAAAATATATTTTCATATTAGAAAATAAAAAACTGTGTCTCTATGTAATTTGAGGCGGTTGGCTTCTTTAGAGGGGAGGGGAATATATTTTCATATTAGAAAATAAAAAACTGTGTCTCTATGTAATCTGAGGCGAAGTTGGCTTTTTAGAGGGGAGGGGAATATATTTCTTCATATTAGAGAATAAAAAAACTGTGTCTCTATAAAAACTGTGTCTCTATGTAATCTGAGGCGGTTGGCTTCTTTAGAGGGGAGGGGAATATATTTTCATATTAGAAAATAAAAAACTGTGTCTCTATGTAATCTGAGGTGGTTGGCTTCTTTAGAGGAGAGGGGAACTTCTGAGATCGCTTAGGAGCTAAACACGGCAGGAGTTCCAATTATCCTTGCCACCACAGCCCATTTCCGTGCGCCTTAAGAGAAGGTTATGGCAGGGGTGGTGTGATGGGTTAAATGACCACACATGTTGGGAGTGTCCAATTATTGTCTTAGCCTCCCAATTTACCCGGTTTTAAAGGAGCTAGAAGGAATAAGTCGCCGGGGGATTAAAGAGATAAAGAACTCTATTATAACGCGCAATTTCAGCGTTAAATAAAAATATATAAGGGAAAGGAGGGAGAGTACGCACCTAGTGGATTTTTCGTTATAAAAATGAGAATTGAAAAGTCAGAGCCTCGAAAATATATTGAATCATAGTTTGTAAATATATATATATATATATATATATATATATTACGAAACGCAAGAAAAAAATGCCAAATGCATACTCTTACTCGACGTGGCGGGTAAGAGTACGCAGGACGACAATTTTGACGCCAAAATTGCGCACCCTGAAAATTTAGCAGTAGTCGCATACCAATGCTCCAATGCCTTCGTAACTGGACAAATTCCTCCCACCACTCCTTACATAATCCACACTGGATCCAATCATCATCATATGTTTGTTCGCAGCCTAGTCATAATGCTGCCTCGTTATTTGGATTTCTATGGACTGGAAACTTTTTCTCCAGACAACAGTTCTTCAGATTATTATCCCAATCTCATTTTTTTAATAATAATGATAAAATAAAATGCAAAGTTTTGTTGGAATGGCTGCTTCAAATTACAGAACGGATAAGATTACGCATATCTGGTCTGTGCGTACTCTTAGTCAACGATGTATTGCTTCTCTAAATCGTCCATAGATGGCCGTAGAATTCACTAAAGTTAAATTCTAACGTGGCCTCGTTGTTCGGAAGGGAATAAACCTCATAATGTTATTTACTTTGAAAGAAAGCATTATTCCTTTATTTAGAAAAAAAATTAATATTTCTTCGTAGAAAAATTACATGCTAACATAACGAAATCATATATTAGCTGATAAATGAAAGACAGCAAGGATGAAAATAATTATGGCGGTCACTTGAGATAGCTGAAAACACGCATGTTTATATGATCACGCTTGCGTCTGATTGCACTGTTGTTAACAGGGAAAAAAATCCCTGAGTACTCTTACCCTCCTTTCCCTTACACGCCTCGTTACAAGTAGCAAAGAATTAAATCAATAACTTTCCTAAACAACCTGTTCAAGGAAACATGAAATTACATTCATAAAATGCATGAGACAAACAAAATGCTACTTAATTCACGTGGTGATTATGCACTTCAATGAAGTAATAGCATAAATAATAACTAATCTCTTAAATTTACTACATCCCGGGAAAGGCCATAAAGCGCTTGTTAAAAGTCTTCATGACTGAATGTCAATTAGCGTTCTCGTATGTGGGCATTCGTTAATTAGTTTCTTTTATTCCAAATCAAATAATTTCGAACACGCCATTTTGCATATTCCCCAGCTGTTTCACAAATGCGGATTACCGCGATATAACAGTTACAAGTAAACCATACTTTGCAAAGATTGATCGACATAAACCTAAATCACCAACAAGGGAGAAAATTCTTCTCTATCACCATTAAAACACAAACTGCGAAGCCAATTTTGGCTTTAGAAGATGCAGCAAAAACTGCTGCAGTTGAACGCTTTTAATCTCAAGGGAGATGAATGCAGAATATAAGAGCGTGATTTCTAAAAGTAAATGCGTGAATTCCTAGAAATGATTTATTTTTAGATTGTTTCTGCACAGCCTGCTAACATTTAAATAATTTCTCTCCTAAATGCAGGATAGTGTTTCCGTAATGGCGTGATTATAAAGTTCTGTGTTTGGAGGGCCTTAGGGAAAGGCTGAAGATAAATTTTATTCGTAGTGTTGTATTATTTTAAAAGTGGGGATGTAATAATTACCAGATAAAATGCTGCATTTGCAGAAAATGATGTTTTACTCAATACCAGATCACCAAATTATGTAGCGTAAGTTTTATCAAAAAAATCATTGAATGCTACTTAGATTAAACTTGCACTGCAAAACAAATTTATAACTTGATTTCCCATTCTCTCTGAGTATAATTTGAGATATTTGTAGAAAATAACTCTGCATTCATGATTTTTACTCCGACACTGACATTTCTTGTGGAAAAACTGATTCCAAAGAAAATTGTACAACAAGCAATTTAAATTTATTTTTTTCCAAATTTTTACAAAATGCTTCTCTAACATATTGTCCTTCTTTTTGTAAGTTTCGTATATTATAAGAGAAACCTCTTCATGTTATAAGCAAAAAACAAGTGGGAAAATTTGGGATTTTTTAAGAAAACTTTTATATCTTCCGAAATATTTGGGCTGAGTTTACGAAAATTCCTGTAAATATTATGCACATTAAACATTACCATTTCTGAAAGTTTAATCTTGTTATCAGTATTCTGTGAAGCGAGGTGGGCCAAAAATGTTTTTTTCTTCATCAGTTTGTAGACGATCCCCGAATTGCCCTCTGGACCGAATCTTCATTGCAAAATATGAGTAACAGTCTATTCTTCACATGGTCGAAGTTTAAAGGCAGTCAGTTAAACGTTTCCGGAGAAATTATAAAAAATGTGAGCATCTGAAAGCGTCCGGATACTTTTGGGCATATAGTGAATGATAAGTGTAAATCGTCACTTAATAAGAAACAGCACCGATCTCAATTTTTGAAATTGTGCAAATAGAAGGTAATAAATGGATTTTTCGTAACCAAAAAAGACCATTTCTAATTTTTTTTCACACAACTGGTATCAGCATGAGACAGCTTGTTCTTGCTAGTTGTGAAACATTTTCAAAAATTTTCATTGCTGGTTGCGAAAATCCTGCTTTCCTTATCTCTTGAAAGGTTCGAAAAATTGAGATAGGCGCTGTTGCTTATTAAGCGACGAAATTTTAATTTATGTTGTTTCAATATGTCTTCTAGAACTTCAGATGTGAAGGTAGTTGTAATACCACTTAGTTAAATTTAGATTTAAAATAATTGAAAGAGAAAACAAAAATGTAAAATGCATTAAAATGTAACAAAATTAACGACATATGATTGAAATAAGCCAAGGAAAAACAGATCCATCTGGAAAAACAAATTTGGAGGCCACTCTCTCCATTTGTATTCTGAATGAGCTTTCTGTCAGGTTAAAATGATTTAAGGTCAAAATTAAAATTTTCCTCTGTGGCTGAACCTGTCAGTAATTGGAAATAAAGGAGGAAAAATACATTCCTGAAAAATAAATCAAAACAGTCTTTACCAGTAACTTACCTATCATATCATGGCAAAAAAAACAGACCTAATCCAAAACAAAGATGTTTTGTCATGAGCTATTGTTTGATGATGTTTCTCACAGGCATGAGCT
>BGPR01050670.1:0-11006 GCA_013235015.1 Araneus ventricosus
TTTTTGTCGTTGGAGGGCTGGAGATTTTACAGCTACTTAAAATCATCGTTATGAAGTGTGTTGCATATTTGAAGAAAAGTATTTTTACTTTTTCGAATAATAAGTAAACATAGAGAAAGTATTATAATCTTCAAAATATCCGTCTCGAGACAAGATTTGGATGAAATCCACGTTTTATGCGTTCCTTAGTACAAAAAAAGTCACATTTTTTTGTAATTATCTTTGTTGGTTTATTCGCTTGAATGTGGAAACACCGTGAGTTTACCACTTTACTATACCGGATGGTCCATAAGTACATGGACTGATCAATAAACATTTAAAATGATTTCTAGTTAAATTAAAACTATTCATTCTAATTTAACTCTTTTCTTACAGGATATAAGACTGTACCAGCACAATCTTTAACTTACAGGCTAGTAGCGCTGCTTTACTGGTAAAATATTAGGGTTTTACTGCCTCCTTTGAACTAATATATATCTGCCTGTATCTTAACTGCACGGTATGGTGGGAGGAAGGCATAAGCAAATGTTTAGGGTTGGGCGGGTAGAAAATTAAACTCACCACTCTCACTAATTATAAAAGAACTTCATTTTCTGAGATGCTTCATCATTATTTATAATAGTGTCAGTTGGTTTTAAATAAACATATTTTAGAAAGAAGAAGGAAATAATTCAGTATTTATCTACATTTTTAATGAGTTTAACCTTCCATATGGCGCATATAATCTGTGAGATGAAGCATCCATATTTTTTTGGTGCCGAAGTTCTGGTTTTACCGAGAAAAGTTTGAGACCTCTAGTAGCTTCCTGGCTCCCTGCACTCACACTAGGGTGTCTTAGTTTATCTCTAGTGCTCTACTGAGATACGTGAGGGGCACGTTAATCTGGTAGATGAGTTGCGCACGATTGCGTGTGTATTTTTGATTTCTCAACTTTTTCTCAATATTTCTTTTCATATACCTGCAGAAGCTCGTATACTCGTGTCCCAGCCCCTAATTCAATGATATTGAACGTTATTTCTAATATATTGTTTGAAAAATGTCGAATTATTTCAGACTCTCAACGACAATGTTGTCATTAGTAAGGAACCTTATGGGAAAACAAGCGTCAATTCCCTTCTGATATCCTGGACATTTTGTTACTGCAAGAAAGTACAAAAAAAGTTATCTATAAACGAAAATATTGCTTTCTGTCACCGAATAGTTCAGGTTGATAAGCGTTTTCTTAAGCCTAAGCAAATCTCACGCATGAGTTGTAGCATTTGTATTGCACCGGACCAAAGGCTAATAGTAGCGTCTATGTAACTGTAACACCTAGCGTGGTAAATATTGAGTACGCTCAGCTACAATAGTGTGGAATAGATATTTATTTACACTGCATATACAGTATTATTAGTTAGATATCCCCAGTTTGGGTTCATTATATTTAGGGATTAGGTACATAATATCTCACGGCTGAGTGACCGCTGAACATTCGTCTCATCTAAGTCTCCACCCAGAATCAATATAAGGAATTCAATGTCCAGCAACCAATTATCGGAACATCTCGAACTATTCTAGAATTCCTTCCACACACCCAGCGCGTCACTAACCACATCTGGTCATTCGACCGTCAATGTCTACCACCATATCTGGACCGCATTTGCTAAAAGTCTGGTAAAGCAATTAACATAATGTTCGCTGAACGAATATGTTACAACCCTATGATCGCGGGTCTCTGGTATTTCCCCAGTTCCTGCACCCTAAAATAATGTCATTGAATTCTGCTTTAATCACTTTGCTGATCGTTTTCCTCCCTTCCCCAATTCTCTTGCCCCATGTTTGATGGGGAGATTGAGCTCTAAAGAAGGGAAAAAATGAATTATAACTCTACGGTCTTGGCTGAACATAACCCTTACCTCTCTGTTACCTGAAATCTGATAAAGTACTTTACTGTTTCTTCTTCAAAATCTCTGTAGTACGAGGAGTTTGGATTTTCCCCTCTAATTCATGATCAAGAGGTTAAAATCTCACGTTTAAATAATTTTCTACAGATAATAAAGATAAATATCTACAGATAATTCAAGCATGCATTCTAGTTATTACAACTGCCATATTAATAACTCCTTAGTATTCACCACTGGGAAAATTAATGAACGATGTATAATTTACTCCCCTGTTCTTCTGCATCATCACATGTGTGATGGTTAAAATGATATCTAATGTGAAAGGACAAACACCCTTAATTCTTTCCGAGCCTCTGACGTTTCAGAACCACCAGAGTATCGTGTTTTCCTAAGCATTTCCGGTTTTAATTTGGGATGGAGAGGGTTTGATGGGGTCAGATGGCAACATGATCTATATGCAAATGAATATCTTCAATTACTTAGTTAACTAAAAAAATAGTTTGTCTTCAATACATGACATTTTAAAGATGAAGTATTTCTAAGTTTGTGTTGGTTTTTTTTAACTTTCGATTTTTTTTGTTAACAAATTATAATTTGTGCCGGAAAGGGTTTAACACCGCAAGTTGTTGTAAAGAATTCAGTTCTCGTCTTCCATTGACATGAAAATATTGACTCGTAGACTGACTAGATTCACCTTCCTGTTTCTCGGTCAAGCTATCTGTTTCGGGAGGCATATTAGTAATTGTGCTGTGCATTCAATATATCTCTTTTATGCAAATAACTTCAGCCTTTCAGTTAAATCCCTATCACAATTCTCACCTATTGTATTTCAAAAAGGAGAGAATTCAATCACTTTTGAAACCTCAGCTCTGGATAATGAAAACATATTTCCGTAACCAAATTCTTCCGGATCCTCTTTCCAAAGATCAGGCACATCCATTTAAATTTGCTTGTTGAGTGGCATCACAACCCCTCATTCAACCCTTCTAATCTGCGAAAGCATGAGAACTGGAAGCTGTGCGACCGCCCGCAGCCGGCCAGGAATTTAATCCCCTTTCACTAGGGTCTCCGTAAAAGAGAGGGAGGGATTTTAAAATTAATTGGGTAATGAGCTGAACGACAGGCCTGGGCTCTTATATTGAAAGACGAACATTACAGGGCGGGCTCAAGGGAGAGATACCGCTAGGATTTTAGAACAGAAATTTGTGGTCGTCGGAGGTTCCGAAATAAGATTTATACTTAATAATAAATATAAATAAAACTTAAAAAAAACGCTTTTACCAATGCATTAAAAAAGAAAATAATAATTTTTTTCTCAAAAATCTGGAAGCCGAAACAAAAATCGGAAAAACGTGAGGCGCAGGAAGAAAAGCTGTAAGTACATTAGAATTGTAATCACATTTATAATATATTTTATATTATGATTTTTAATAAGATTTCGTTTCTTATGATAATCATTGTGGTTTTATATCTTTCGTCTATTGTTTTCAGCGCTTCACTCTTTTACGATTTTTTTGACTCCAGATTTTTGAGAAAAAATTAATTTTCTTTTTTAATGCATTGGTAAAAGCGTTTTTGTTTTAAGTTTCTTTTTATATTTATTATTTTCTAGCTTTTAATCTTTAATTTATGTCAAAAGTCTATTTTTACTGATGGGATATCTTGATCGTACACTTGCTCACCTCTGAAGAGTGGTCACCAACACATCGATACCATGGTCTCTAAGACATATCGCAGGCTTGAAATTATTAAGCGCAAAACCAGAGAATTTCCCAGCGAACTTGCTCTGAAGGTCTTGTACTGCGCTCATGTCCGATCCAATCTGGAATATTGCAGTATTATCTGGGATACCAATTACCGAACCACAATTAAAATTATTGAGCGAATACAAAACAACTTCTTGAGATATTTACTTTAAAAGAAAAAAAATGGTTTTTACTTGCAAGATGTATCTTCTTCACTTCTACGTAATATTTTTAATATGCCTAGTTTGTGTTCCAGACGAGATGTTTCTTGCGTTCTTTTCTTTTACAAAGCTATTAATGGTTCAATCTTTTGTAATGATATACTGACCTCTATATATTTCGCTGTTCCCGCCGGAATTTTAAGAAACCAAAGTTCCTTTCCAAATGTATATTCAAAATTTAATTATATTAACAGGTTCTCGTTATTTAAATTTTATAAAATTTTTAACAATTTCTCTGGTGAACTTGACATTTTTAATATTTTGTCTCTTGGTGCTTTTAAATCGAAATGTTTGCAGCTTTTAAATACATGATGTGTTTTATTTTGCCTTTTTACAACTTTTTAGATTCTAATGCGTTTTGACTTTTCGTGTTCTTATGTAATCGACCGTTTTTGTAATGTGTTTTATAGGTTTTAATTTTTGTACTCTGTTTTGGGCGCCGTGCTGTAATTTATTTTTTTATCTCAAATGTGTATTTACGTCTTTAAACTTTTAAACACCTGGTGTGTTTTTAAAGGATTGGGTGCTTGCGTGTTTTGACTTTTTAACCCTTGCCTTTTGGAAATGGTCTTAATTTTTTTTAAAAATACGACTTTTAGAATCATAGTGTGTTTTAATGTTTATGTGATTATGTGTTCGTTTTTAATTATTTATGCGTTTGCAAAATTTTTATGACTTTGTGTATACTCTGTGTTCAACTTTTTATTTTCTAGCGCAATTTTTTATTTACTCGTTGTGGCTTTTGCTCTTTGTGTGCTTGTTGTTTATAGCACTCTGTAAATGGAGTATTTTCTGTAGTGTGCTTTTCTTTAAATAAATAAATAAATGTGATATCCGTGATAAATCCAATTGAGCCATTGACAATGCAACGTTTATATTTGATCTTAGCATTACTTTAGCACCGATGAAGATCTCTAATCCTTAAAAATACTATAGATGGCGCCACTGAAACCTACCGAGTGCAACAGTAATTTTGCGATTTTTTTTAAATTTATAATTGAGAGCTCTAAAATAACTAAAATATTCCATTGTCATCAATATCCAATAATTATACAAAATTTCAGAACTCGAGTGCATTAAGAAATGAGTGAAAAATCGATCACAATATTCCAACCTTACATACATACAAACATGAAACATTTCGAACTTAGCAAAAGCGTATAAAAATTAAATACTCGGTGTGGCAGTTTCAGCTTTTTGTGAAAATGGGTCACGATGTTTTTATCTGCTGCTTTATAATGTTAAAAATAGGGGCTTTGGTGTCCTTGTGGCAAGGTGTCGACTTCGGAGCCGGAGAGGTCCAGGTTCAAATCTCGATTCCATTGAAGGTCTGCCATGTATGGAGCCTGTTACACTTTAAATCATACGTAATGGCCAAACGTACTCCTGCTGGCGTGGTGAGGAAGTTTGTAGGGGTGTGCCAACTCATGTGTCGTCTTCGTCATCTGGTCTCGGTTCAAAATGACGAGGTCCGTTACAAAATAGTCTTCGTGTTGCTTCAGAACGGGAAGTTAATATAACTAAAATATAATATTAAAAATCAGATGTCTCTCATCTAAGTTAGTTAAAAGATTTAATATGCGGCAAACTCTTGTGCCCGGATTTGCAGAACATGATTTTGCATATATACTTTATCTTAACAGTTTATAGTTAATCTGTCCAACACTAGGACTTCATTTCATGTGCACTGCGCTGCGGGGCGAGAGCCGTATTGCTATATTGAAAATAAAGCCAAAGAAACCGTACAAAAGCTAATGGCGGCGAAGGACTTTCAGGTATTGATAACTAATAATTTGACCTGTCCTTACGGACATACAAATATCGAGCCACTGATAGTTCCGAAGAACGCCAGGGATTTGAGGTATGGAAGAAGTCAAACAATTAATCGAGACAGACCATGGCGAAATGACGAATGGAGAATTGGACAATCTTGCAACACCAACCAATTTGCAACCAATATTTAGGTTTATTTAATTGATACATACTTTATTAATTTGAACTATACCTTACACATATTTTCTATAGAATGTTAACTTTGCGGACTGCTATTTTGCCGTGAGAGGTGATGACTGATGACGTAACCTCCGAGTTTGGCAAGAGTTTACTGTAACTGTTATTAAACAGATATAAATCAAGGAAAACATATAACAAATCAAGGAAAACAAGTAAGTTACATTAAATAGTGGGCTAAGATCGCCGATGGTTTTAGGTGGCTTTAATGGTGAACTCAAGAACAAAATTCAGGGTGTGTTTGGACATCTTTTTAAAAAGTAATATTAATATTCACATTTGATTTTAACACATTGTTGACAGGATTTTTTTTGAGAAAATGATGCGTGTGGCCGGAGATTTTTCCTAAAAGTGAATAAGAAGGAATTCGCATATGATAGAATATATGCAACTTGAACTTACGACGTCTTTCCACAATCTTAAGATTGTCAATAATATATTTACCGTTAGAATTGTTGTAAAAAGTGCATGAGTAAACCATTTGGTAAACAATTGAAAATATAACAAAAGCAAACGATGAATAAACGATAACCACCATTAAAATGTATAATACTCTGTCAATTAGGTTCGGTTATCGAAACATGTCGTATGTCGTTCCCGGTCAACAACGTAGGGTTATCAAAAGATGTCATATGACGTCTCTGGTCAACAACTTGTGGTTATCAAAAAACGTTATATGTCGTTCCCGGTCAACAACGTACGGTTATGAAAAGATGTCATATGACATTCCCGGTCAACAATGTATGGTTATCAAAAGACGTCTTATGATGTCTCGGGTCAATAATGTGTTACTACGAAGCCATGCCTTCCTGTCCATTTTCCACAATGAGACACTGGTCTCACTACTTTGGCAATCTTCTCACCACGTCTGGTGTTCGAGGCCGCTATGTCCTTCAGGTAAAATTTCGGTTTCTTAGCACAGAACGACAGATTTCAGATCTGATTGCACCAAATATCCGTGGTGTATATGCGCCTAGCGTCAAACCTCTAACGTTGGTGATGCATGGAATTCTGGAGATTCGTTTGTCGGCATAAGTGTCATTCTCGTCCTCCTACAATGGTTGAAAATAATGAGGTTTGTTCCAAATTAACCCTTATATAGCTTCGAAATGGGAAATTGGTGTAATAATTATTGAACACACTTTAGTCACTCTCTCTACTTCATTTTCAATTGTTCCCAAGGTAATCTTCAAGCCGATATATAGAAACGCAAAGAGATAAAAACGGTTTTAGGCATCTACAGGTCATTATTTAGACGATATCAGTCCATTTCCATCAGTGGACGTCTCGAGTAAGATCTGGCAATCAACGGCAGGATCTTGCACCAGACGGCCGTTGATTGGCTTAAAATAATGAAATTCAAAACTTCAGAACTCGTTCTGTTTTAGCCGCAGAAGAGTGAAATACGTTTTTTTTATTTAAAATGTTAGTGTGTCAAGAATATTTTTTTAAATGTGAACAATGGGGATTGTATGAAAATTTAGACGACATAAATTTTGCAGCAATAAAGTTATTGATGCAAACATTATAAAATAAAATGATTTATGTCATTTAAAGGATTTTTTCAATTGGAAATATATGGAAATATCGAACGGTTTAGAAATTAACTATCTACTAACTCCCCGATTAGAGTGATCACTCTGCATATTTACACGAGTACGTCTGAAAAATAAAAAAAAACATTAATTGTATGGTTAAACTAATTTATAGCCTTATTTTAAGTAATATGTGTTCAAAGAGAAAACATTCCATGTAACATTATATCAATCTTCAAGGCATCAATATCAATTAACGTAGCAAGATATTAATATTTATTAACATAACACATTAATGTTCATCAACACAACACGCTATTATTATCCATTAATAATCAGTCAACTTTAATGCTTCATTTCTTGAATAACCAAAAACAAATTTGTTTCCAAGCTGAAGCAGTTTCCGCGTGCTTCGCTGAAGATATTGGATATCCGTAGAAATCTCCCTTCACTTCTCCCCATTAACCCTCGGCCATGAGAAAGCACTACATATTCGCCGATGGCTCAAACTCTACAAGAATTATTTCCTGCAAAGAGCGAGGGAATTTTAAATTAATTAATTACGTAATGAATTTAACGACAGCTAGAGCCCTTTCTGTCTGAAATGGGAGAGCTGTTGATTGACATTAGATGAGAACCACGCAAGAAATTTAGACAGAAATTCATTTTCATTAACGTTTAGTGTCTGATGAAAATTGGCAACACTGAAATATTTATGACGGTATTATAGTGACTTGCTAAGGTAGTGTAACAGCTGATGTTGTTATTAGCTGGAATTTTGAAGGCATTAAGTCAGCTTTGAAATTAAACCTGAATTGCACAGTGATGCATCTTTGCAGCGCTTTTATTTTAAATAATTTAATAATTAATTCATTTCTTATATTTTTAACTTCGATATTTTTAACTTATTACGAATATTTATTTAACCAGGAAATCTAATTCAAGAAATATAGTTTTATTAAATAATAATATTTGGAACTTCAGGTTCAAAATGATTTTTTTGAAATTGGTTTTGTCATATTCTTGGCAAGCATTTCCATCGCTGTACATATTATGGTCAATTAAATGACTTAAAATATACTAACATTTATAATTATTTATCATTTAACCCTCTGAGCGTTTCGTGTGTATTTTTCCGTTTCTCATATTGAGTTTAAAAGCAAATAATTTATGTTCATGTGTATAATTTCTTAAAATTCCATGGATAAAATATTTTTAAGATCTCAGAGACTTGATTAAGCGCAATAAAGACCCAATTATTCGCTTTAAAATCGAATATTTAGGCTTTAAAGCAAGTACGTCAAAATAGCTAACCACTCAAAGGGTTAAATTGATTTTTCAGTGGTTGTTTTTGCTTGATATGCTTCGAGTGTTGTGTACATCATTTATAGGGGGGTCCCCTCGAGCATTTTGCAACAGAAAAAAGGACATGACATCATAGCACAGCTAGGACAATGTGCAGTTAGATGTTAAAAGATAAACTTAGTTGCGTTTATCAAGTGACAAGAAATTTTAAATAAAAATAATATAAATATTAATAGTTATATATTTAAAAGAAATATTTAATGACTTTTATAGAGAATACAATTTAATTAATCACTAGGAAATGTTTATATTAATTAGTAACAAAGCATGATCTTGACAATAACAATAATAAAAAAATTGAAATTTTTACCTGAGCAAGTAATATTACGCAACCTGATTTCACTCACTCGAAAAAAAAATCTCCCTATTTTTATCTCATGTACAAAAAAATTCGGAAATATTTTTGGCTTTATTTATTAAACTGCAAGATAGAAAGATTTTAACGAACTAAATGTTCTCTACAACCATATGTGTCGATTAAAAGCCTATATCTGTGAGCTTGAAGAGAATGTGTTGTTTGATAAGAAAGAAAAAAAAAAAAACTATTCGATAGAGTCAGAAGATTGTCTTAAAAAATAAGCTATAAAAATAAAGACAACTTAATTTAGATGTTTATTCTTTTATGTCCGAATTAAAATTACTGTGGGAAATATCCGTTTTATTGTAATTAAAGCATAAAGTAAATGCAATAAGGCACATGACACAAACGAATAATTCTTGCAAAGTATCTTTCTAAATCGGTTAAAATATCATCATTCGCATGAAGATCTCCGTACTTCTGCATTAAAAAAAATAATACCTTACGAATTCGGTACTAATGAAATACTTTAATTTTATCTTTTCATACTTTTTTTCAAAATCATAAGTTTTATTAATACAGAACATAGTATTCAAGAAAAATTAAGTTATAATTTGTTTTTTCTACAACAACTCGTAATTTATCGTCAGTTTAATTATTTTTAATTATTATTTCTCGTTTGCAGTACTAGTTTTTAAAGGACAATTTTATTAATTGTTTTATTCATTTCCGTAATTATTTACTTTAACTAGTCAATTTATAATTCAGCTGATATTTTCAGTAATAAAAAAGGATTGGTTATATATATATATATATATATATATATATATATTCCTTACTATTTACTAAATTAATTAAAAATCATATCGTTTTATTCACTATGTCAGCAATATGCATAAGTGTATATTTTATAATTCTTTCATAAGCGCTCTATGGAAAGGAAAAGATGGTCTTGTGTGTGGAGTCAACTCAAGTGACGTCACATTCACGTGATAAATTTAGAATCGTTGTGGCACGCACTTTCTAACCTCAAACCGTAAAGATTAAAAGGATCTATAGTTGACGATAAGGTCATATTTATTTAAAAAGAAAGACTAAAACGAAACCAATGACACTAATACTTGAAAAATAAAAATTTATTTTAAAAGTTGAATTTAACTCTTAACCCTTTTTTTCTTGTTCTATAATGATATTTTTCTCGCCCCTCCCTTCTGCCTGCGCCATTGGCGGGGCCAATTTCACTACCTCTTAAGGCTATATCAGACGGCAACACTGTGTGAGCACTTTCCGTCTATCAAGAGGCAATTCCACTCGGCAAAAGTTTGTAGCTCGTGACGCATTGAGACAACCAGGCTGACAGGATTTCGGTTATCGTGGAAGGCGAACTACGTCACTGTCAAAGTCATACCCGATTGGTTTGAATTTTCGCTGCTGATAGTTTTCCGTCACTATCGTGCGCATTTTTAAACCGATTGAATACAATCCACGATTACCGGAATCCTGTTTGACCGGTTGTCTCAATGAGTCATGTGCTACAAACTTTTGGCTAGTGGAATTGCCCCTTGGTAGACGGGAAGTGCTCACACAACACAGCCTTATATAGCCTTTAAACATCGAAACTGATCAACTTCTCGAGGTATAACTTTTAAAGATCACAATTATAAATTTTTGTTTGCAGACTTCGTAGAAATATAAGCTTTTCAAGATTTATGCCACAAAATTGAAATAAAACTCACGGTTCCGATTTAAACTCTGTTAATTTCTCAACATTCTATGCAGTCTTGCTTTCTGATCCGCATGTTTGTTTTATTCATTTTTAGTTTGTTTAAAAATCATACTCGTCACATTTCCTGACTTTTCTTCTTTTCCTAACCCTAGTTATTTAAAGACAAATTCCACAGCCAACAAGGCGATAAAAAAGAAAAGATATTTTAACCCCATTAACCTTA
>BGPR01050671.1:0-11006 GCA_013235015.1 Araneus ventricosus
TTTTTGTCGTTGGAGGGCTGGAGATTTTACAGCTACTTAAAATCATCGTTATGAAGTGTGTTGCATATTTGAAGAAAAGTATTTTTACTTTTTCGAATAATAAGTAAACATAGAGAAAGTATTATAATCTTCAAAATATCCGTCTCGAGACAAGATTTGGATGAAATCCACGTTTTATGCGTTCCTTAGTACAAAAAAAGTCACATTTTTTTGTAATTATCTTTGTTGGTTTATTCGCTTGAATGTGGAAACACCGTGAGTTTACCACTTTACTATACCGGATGGTCCATAAGTACATGGACTGATCAATAAACATTTAAAATGATTTCTAGTTAAATTAAAACTATTCATTCTAATTTAACTCTTTTCTTACAGGATATAAGACTGTACCAGCACAATCTTTAACTTACAGGCTAGTAGCGCTGCTTTACTGGTAAAATATTAGGGTTTTACTGCCTCCTTTGAACTAATATATATCTGCCTGTATCTTAACTGCACGGTATGGTGGGAGGAAGGCATAAGCAAATGTTTAGGGTTGGGCGGGTAGAAAATTAAACTCACCACTCTCACTAATTATAAAAGAACTTCATTTTCTGAGATGCTTCATCATTATTTATAATAGTGTCAGTTGGTTTTAAATAAACATATTTTAGAAAGAAGAAGGAAATAATTCAGTATTTATCTACATTTTTAATGAGTTTAACCTTCCATATGGCGCATATAATCTGTGAGATGAAGCATCCATATTTTTTTGGTGCCGAAGTTCTGGTTTTACCGAGAAAAGTTTGAGACCTCTAGTAGCTTCCTGGCTCCCTGCACTCACACTAGGGTGTCTTAGTTTATCTCTAGTGCTCTACTGAGATACGTGAGGGGCACGTTAATCTGGTAGATGAGTTGCGCACGATTGCGTGTGTATTTTTGATTTCTCAACTTTTTCTCAATATTTCTTTTCATATACCTGCAGAAGCTCGTATACTCGTGTCCCAGCCCCTAATTCAATGATATTGAACGTTATTTCTAATATATTGTTTGAAAAATGTCGAATTATTTCAGACTCTCAACGACAATGTTGTCATTAGTAAGGAACCTTATGGGAAAACAAGCGTCAATTCCCTTCTGATATCCTGGACATTTTGTTACTGCAAGAAAGTACAAAAAAAGTTATCTATAAACGAAAATATTGCTTTCTGTCACCGAATAGTTCAGGTTGATAAGCGTTTTCTTAAGCCTAAGCAAATCTCACGCATGAGTTGTAGCATTTGTATTGCACCGGACCAAAGGCTAATAGTAGCGTCTATGTAACTGTAACACCTAGCGTGGTAAATATTGAGTACGCTCAGCTACAATAGTGTGGAATAGATATTTATTTACACTGCATATACAGTATTATTAGTTAGATATCCCCAGTTTGGGTTCATTATATTTAGGGATTAGGTACATAATATCTCACGGCTGAGTGACCGCTGAACATTCGTCTCATCTAAGTCTCCACCCAGAATCAATATAAGGAATTCAATGTCCAGCAACCAATTATCGGAACATCTCGAACTATTCTAGAATTCCTTCCACACACCCAGCGCGTCACTAACCACATCTGGTCATTCGACCGTCAATGTCTACCACCATATCTGGACCGCATTTGCTAAAAGTCTGGTAAAGCAATTAACATAATGTTCGCTGAACGAATATGTTACAACCCTATGATCGCGGGTCTCTGGTATTTCCCCAGTTCCTGCACCCTAAAATAATGTCATTGAATTCTGCTTTAATCACTTTGCTGATCGTTTTCCTCCCTTCCCCAATTCTCTTGCCCCATGTTTGATGGGGAGATTGAGCTCTAAAGAAGGGAAAAAATGAATTATAACTCTACGGTCTTGGCTGAACATAACCCTTACCTCTCTGTTACCTGAAATCTGATAAAGTACTTTACTGTTTCTTCTTCAAAATCTCTGTAGTACGAGGAGTTTGGATTTTCCCCTCTAATTCATGATCAAGAGGTTAAAATCTCACGTTTAAATAATTTTCTACAGATAATAAAGATAAATATCTACAGATAATTCAAGCATGCATTCTAGTTATTACAACTGCCATATTAATAACTCCTTAGTATTCACCACTGGGAAAATTAATGAACGATGTATAATTTACTCCCCTGTTCTTCTGCATCATCACATGTGTGATGGTTAAAATGATATCTAATGTGAAAGGACAAACACCCTTAATTCTTTCCGAGCCTCTGACGTTTCAGAACCACCAGAGTATCGTGTTTTCCTAAGCATTTCCGGTTTTAATTTGGGATGGAGAGGGTTTGATGGGGTCAGATGGCAACATGATCTATATGCAAATGAATATCTTCAATTACTTAGTTAACTAAAAAAATAGTTTGTCTTCAATACATGACATTTTAAAGATGAAGTATTTCTAAGTTTGTGTTGGTTTTTTTTAACTTTCGATTTTTTTTGTTAACAAATTATAATTTGTGCCGGAAAGGGTTTAACACCGCAAGTTGTTGTAAAGAATTCAGTTCTCGTCTTCCATTGACATGAAAATATTGACTCGTAGACTGACTAGATTCACCTTCCTGTTTCTCGGTCAAGCTATCTGTTTCGGGAGGCATATTAGTAATTGTGCTGTGCATTCAATATATCTCTTTTATGCAAATAACTTCAGCCTTTCAGTTAAATCCCTATCACAATTCTCACCTATTGTATTTCAAAAAGGAGAGAATTCAATCACTTTTGAAACCTCAGCTCTGGATAATGAAAACATATTTCCGTAACCAAATTCTTCCGGATCCTCTTTCCAAAGATCAGGCACATCCATTTAAATTTGCTTGTTGAGTGGCATCACAACCCCTCATTCAACCCTTCTAATCTGCGAAAGCATGAGAACTGGAAGCTGTGCGACCGCCCGCAGCCGGCCAGGAATTTAATCCCCTTTCACTAGGGTCTCCGTAAAAGAGAGGGAGGGATTTTAAAATTAATTGGGTAATGAGCTGAACGACAGGCCTGGGCTCTTATATTGAAAGACGAACATTACAGGGCGGGCTCAAGGGAGAGATACCGCTAGGATTTTAGAACAGAAATTTGTGGTCGTCGGAGGTTCCGAAATAAGATTTATACTTAATAATAAATATAAATAAAACTTAAAAAAAACGCTTTTACCAATGCATTAAAAAAGAAAATAATAATTTTTTTCTCAAAAATCTGGAAGCCGAAACAAAAATCGGAAAAACGTGAGGCGCAGGAAGAAAAGCTGTAAGTACATTAGAATTGTAATCACATTTATAATATATTTTATATTATGATTTTTAATAAGATTTCGTTTCTTATGATAATCATTGTGGTTTTATATCTTTCGTCTATTGTTTTCAGCGCTTCACTCTTTTACGATTTTTTTGACTCCAGATTTTTGAGAAAAAATTAATTTTCTTTTTTAATGCATTGGTAAAAGCGTTTTTGTTTTAAGTTTCTTTTTATATTTATTATTTTCTAGCTTTTAATCTTTAATTTATGTCAAAAGTCTATTTTTACTGATGGGATATCTTGATCGTACACTTGCTCACCTCTGAAGAGTGGTCACCAACACATCGATACCATGGTCTCTAAGACATATCGCAGGCTTGAAATTATTAAGCGCAAAACCAGAGAATTTCCCAGCGAACTTGCTCTGAAGGTCTTGTACTGCGCTCATGTCCGATCCAATCTGGAATATTGCAGTATTATCTGGGATACCAATTACCGAACCACAATTAAAATTATTGAGCGAATACAAAACAACTTCTTGAGATATTTACTTTAAAAGAAAAAAAATGGTTTTTACTTGCAAGATGTATCTTCTTCACTTCTACGTAATATTTTTAATATGCCTAGTTTGTGTTCCAGACGAGATGTTTCTTGCGTTCTTTTCTTTTACAAAGCTATTAATGGTTCAATCTTTTGTAATGATATACTGACCTCTATATATTTCGCTGTTCCCGCCGGAATTTTAAGAAACCAAAGTTCCTTTCCAAATGTATATTCAAAATTTAATTATATTAACAGGTTCTCGTTATTTAAATTTTATAAAATTTTTAACAATTTCTCTGGTGAACTTGACATTTTTAATATTTTGTCTCTTGGTGCTTTTAAATCGAAATGTTTGCAGCTTTTAAATACATGATGTGTTTTATTTTGCCTTTTTACAACTTTTTAGATTCTAATGCGTTTTGACTTTTCGTGTTCTTATGTAATCGACCGTTTTTGTAATGTGTTTTATAGGTTTTAATTTTTGTACTCTGTTTTGGGCGCCGTGCTGTAATTTATTTTTTTATCTCAAATGTGTATTTACGTCTTTAAACTTTTAAACACCTGGTGTGTTTTTAAAGGATTGGGTGCTTGCGTGTTTTGACTTTTTAACCCTTGCCTTTTGGAAATGGTCTTAATTTTTTTTAAAAATACGACTTTTAGAATCATAGTGTGTTTTAATGTTTATGTGATTATGTGTTCGTTTTTAATTATTTATGCGTTTGCAAAATTTTTATGACTTTGTGTATACTCTGTGTTCAACTTTTTATTTTCTAGCGCAATTTTTTATTTACTCGTTGTGGCTTTTGCTCTTTGTGTGCTTGTTGTTTATAGCACTCTGTAAATGGAGTATTTTCTGTAGTGTGCTTTTCTTTAAATAAATAAATAAATGTGATATCCGTGATAAATCCAATTGAGCCATTGACAATGCAACGTTTATATTTGATCTTAGCATTACTTTAGCACCGATGAAGATCTCTAATCCTTAAAAATACTATAGATGGCGCCACTGAAACCTACCGAGTGCAACAGTAATTTTGCGATTTTTTTTAAATTTATAATTGAGAGCTCTAAAATAACTAAAATATTCCATTGTCATCAATATCCAATAATTATACAAAATTTCAGAACTCGAGTGCATTAAGAAATGAGTGAAAAATCGATCACAATATTCCAACCTTACATACATACAAACATGAAACATTTCGAACTTAGCAAAAGCGTATAAAAATTAAATACTCGGTGTGGCAGTTTCAGCTTTTTGTGAAAATGGGTCACGATGTTTTTATCTGCTGCTTTATAATGTTAAAAATAGGGGCTTTGGTGTCCTTGTGGCAAGGTGTCGACTTCGGAGCCGGAGAGGTCCAGGTTCAAATCTCGATTCCATTGAAGGTCTGCCATGTATGGAGCCTGTTACACTTTAAATCATACGTAATGGCCAAACGTACTCCTGCTGGCGTGGTGAGGAAGTTTGTAGGGGTGTGCCAACTCATGTGTCGTCTTCGTCATCTGGTCTCGGTTCAAAATGACGAGGTCCGTTACAAAATAGTCTTCGTGTTGCTTCAGAACGGGAAGTTAATATAACTAAAATATAATATTAAAAATCAGATGTCTCTCATCTAAGTTAGTTAAAAGATTTAATATGCGGCAAACTCTTGTGCCCGGATTTGCAGAACATGATTTTGCATATATACTTTATCTTAACAGTTTATAGTTAATCTGTCCAACACTAGGACTTCATTTCATGTGCACTGCGCTGCGGGGCGAGAGCCGTATTGCTATATTGAAAATAAAGCCAAAGAAACCGTACAAAAGCTAATGGCGGCGAAGGACTTTCAGGTATTGATAACTAATAATTTGACCTGTCCTTACGGACATACAAATATCGAGCCACTGATAGTTCCGAAGAACGCCAGGGATTTGAGGTATGGAAGAAGTCAAACAATTAATCGAGACAGACCATGGCGAAATGACGAATGGAGAATTGGACAATCTTGCAACACCAACCAATTTGCAACCAATATTTAGGTTTATTTAATTGATACATACTTTATTAATTTGAACTATACCTTACACATATTTTCTATAGAATGTTAACTTTGCGGACTGCTATTTTGCCGTGAGAGGTGATGACTGATGACGTAACCTCCGAGTTTGGCAAGAGTTTACTGTAACTGTTATTAAACAGATATAAATCAAGGAAAACATATAACAAATCAAGGAAAACAAGTAAGTTACATTAAATAGTGGGCTAAGATCGCCGATGGTTTTAGGTGGCTTTAATGGTGAACTCAAGAACAAAATTCAGGGTGTGTTTGGACATCTTTTTAAAAAGTAATATTAATATTCACATTTGATTTTAACACATTGTTGACAGGATTTTTTTTGAGAAAATGATGCGTGTGGCCGGAGATTTTTCCTAAAAGTGAATAAGAAGGAATTCGCATATGATAGAATATATGCAACTTGAACTTACGACGTCTTTCCACAATCTTAAGATTGTCAATAATATATTTACCGTTAGAATTGTTGTAAAAAGTGCATGAGTAAACCATTTGGTAAACAATTGAAAATATAACAAAAGCAAACGATGAATAAACGATAACCACCATTAAAATGTATAATACTCTGTCAATTAGGTTCGGTTATCGAAACATGTCGTATGTCGTTCCCGGTCAACAACGTAGGGTTATCAAAAGATGTCATATGACGTCTCTGGTCAACAACTTGTGGTTATCAAAAAACGTTATATGTCGTTCCCGGTCAACAACGTACGGTTATGAAAAGATGTCATATGACATTCCCGGTCAACAATGTATGGTTATCAAAAGACGTCTTATGATGTCTCGGGTCAATAATGTGTTACTACGAAGCCATGCCTTCCTGTCCATTTTCCACAATGAGACACTGGTCTCACTACTTTGGCAATCTTCTCACCACGTCTGGTGTTCGAGGCCGCTATGTCCTTCAGGTAAAATTTCGGTTTCTTAGCACAGAACGACAGATTTCAGATCTGATTGCACCAAATATCCGTGGTGTATATGCGCCTAGCGTCAAACCTCTAACGTTGGTGATGCATGGAATTCTGGAGATTCGTTTGTCGGCATAAGTGTCATTCTCGTCCTCCTACAATGGTTGAAAATAATGAGGTTTGTTCCAAATTAACCCTTATATAGCTTCGAAATGGGAAATTGGTGTAATAATTATTGAACACACTTTAGTCACTCTCTCTACTTCATTTTCAATTGTTCCCAAGGTAATCTTCAAGCCGATATATAGAAACGCAAAGAGATAAAAACGGTTTTAGGCATCTACAGGTCATTATTTAGACGATATCAGTCCATTTCCATCAGTGGACGTCTCGAGTAAGATCTGGCAATCAACGGCAGGATCTTGCACCAGACGGCCGTTGATTGGCTTAAAATAATGAAATTCAAAACTTCAGAACTCGTTCTGTTTTAGCCGCAGAAGAGTGAAATACGTTTTTTTTATTTAAAATGTTAGTGTGTCAAGAATATTTTTTTAAATGTGAACAATGGGGATTGTATGAAAATTTAGACGACATAAATTTTGCAGCAATAAAGTTATTGATGCAAACATTATAAAATAAAATGATTTATGTCATTTAAAGGATTTTTTCAATTGGAAATATATGGAAATATCGAACGGTTTAGAAATTAACTATCTACTAACTCCCCGATTAGAGTGATCACTCTGCATATTTACACGAGTACGTCTGAAAAATAAAAAAAAACATTAATTGTATGGTTAAACTAATTTATAGCCTTATTTTAAGTAATATGTGTTCAAAGAGAAAACATTCCATGTAACATTATATCAATCTTCAAGGCATCAATATCAATTAACGTAGCAAGATATTAATATTTATTAACATAACACATTAATGTTCATCAACACAACACGCTATTATTATCCATTAATAATCAGTCAACTTTAATGCTTCATTTCTTGAATAACCAAAAACAAATTTGTTTCCAAGCTGAAGCAGTTTCCGCGTGCTTCGCTGAAGATATTGGATATCCGTAGAAATCTCCCTTCACTTCTCCCCATTAACCCTCGGCCATGAGAAAGCACTACATATTCGCCGATGGCTCAAACTCTACAAGAATTATTTCCTGCAAAGAGCGAGGGAATTTTAAATTAATTAATTACGTAATGAATTTAACGACAGCTAGAGCCCTTTCTGTCTGAAATGGGAGAGCTGTTGATTGACATTAGATGAGAACCACGCAAGAAATTTAGACAGAAATTCATTTTCATTAACGTTTAGTGTCTGATGAAAATTGGCAACACTGAAATATTTATGACGGTATTATAGTGACTTGCTAAGGTAGTGTAACAGCTGATGTTGTTATTAGCTGGAATTTTGAAGGCATTAAGTCAGCTTTGAAATTAAACCTGAATTGCACAGTGATGCATCTTTGCAGCGCTTTTATTTTAAATAATTTAATAATTAATTCATTTCTTATATTTTTAACTTCGATATTTTTAACTTATTACGAATATTTATTTAACCAGGAAATCTAATTCAAGAAATATAGTTTTATTAAATAATAATATTTGGAACTTCAGGTTCAAAATGATTTTTTTGAAATTGGTTTTGTCATATTCTTGGCAAGCATTTCCATCGCTGTACATATTATGGTCAATTAAATGACTTAAAATATACTAACATTTATAATTATTTATCATTTAACCCTCTGAGCGTTTCGTGTGTATTTTTCCGTTTCTCATATTGAGTTTAAAAGCAAATAATTTATGTTCATGTGTATAATTTCTTAAAATTCCATGGATAAAATATTTTTAAGATCTCAGAGACTTGATTAAGCGCAATAAAGACCCAATTATTCGCTTTAAAATCGAATATTTAGGCTTTAAAGCAAGTACGTCAAAATAGCTAACCACTCAAAGGGTTAAATTGATTTTTCAGTGGTTGTTTTTGCTTGATATGCTTCGAGTGTTGTGTACATCATTTATAGGGGGGTCCCCTCGAGCATTTTGCAACAGAAAAAAGGACATGACATCATAGCACAGCTAGGACAATGTGCAGTTAGATGTTAAAAGATAAACTTAGTTGCGTTTATCAAGTGACAAGAAATTTTAAATAAAAATAATATAAATATTAATAGTTATATATTTAAAAGAAATATTTAATGACTTTTATAGAGAATACAATTTAATTAATCACTAGGAAATGTTTATATTAATTAGTAACAAAGCATGATCTTGACAATAACAATAATAAAAAAATTGAAATTTTTACCTGAGCAAGTAATATTACGCAACCTGATTTCACTCACTCGAAAAAAAAATCTCCCTATTTTTATCTCATGTACAAAAAAATTCGGAAATATTTTTGGCTTTATTTATTAAACTGCAAGATAGAAAGATTTTAACGAACTAAATGTTCTCTACAACCATATGTGTCGATTAAAAGCCTATATCTGTGAGCTTGAAGAGAATGTGTTGTTTGATAAGAAAGAAAAAAAAAAAAACTATTCGATAGAGTCAGAAGATTGTCTTAAAAAATAAGCTATAAAAATAAAGACAACTTAATTTAGATGTTTATTCTTTTATGTCCGAATTAAAATTACTGTGGGAAATATCCGTTTTATTGTAATTAAAGCATAAAGTAAATGCAATAAGGCACATGACACAAACGAATAATTCTTGCAAAGTATCTTTCTAAATCGGTTAAAATATCATCATTCGCATGAAGATCTCCGTACTTCTGCATTAAAAAAAATAATACCTTACGAATTCGGTACTAATGAAATACTTTAATTTTATCTTTTCATACTTTTTTTCAAAATCATAAGTTTTATTAATACAGAACATAGTATTCAAGAAAAATTAAGTTATAATTTGTTTTTTCTACAACAACTCGTAATTTATCGTCAGTTTAATTATTTTTAATTATTATTTCTCGTTTGCAGTACTAGTTTTTAAAGGACAATTTTATTAATTGTTTTATTCATTTCCGTAATTATTTACTTTAACTAGTCAATTTATAATTCAGCTGATATTTTCAGTAATAAAAAAGGATTGGTTATATATATATATATATATATATATATATATATTCCTTACTATTTACTAAATTAATTAAAAATCATATCGTTTTATTCACTATGTCAGCAATATGCATAAGTGTATATTTTATAATTCTTTCATAAGCGCTCTATGGAAAGGAAAAGATGGTCTTGTGTGTGGAGTCAACTCAAGTGACGTCACATTCACGTGATAAATTTAGAATCGTTGTGGCACGCACTTTCTAACCTCAAACCGTAAAGATTAAAAGGATCTATAGTTGACGATAAGGTCATATTTATTTAAAAAGAAAGACTAAAACGAAACCAATGACACTAATACTTGAAAAATAAAAATTTATTTTAAAAGTTGAATTTAACTCTTAACCCTTTTTTTCTTGTTCTATAATGATATTTTTCTCGCCCCTCCCTTCTGCCTGCGCCATTGGCGGGGCCAATTTCACTACCTCTTAAGGCTATATCAGACGGCAACACTGTGTGAGCACTTTCCGTCTATCAAGAGGCAATTCCACTCGGCAAAAGTTTGTAGCTCGTGACGCATTGAGACAACCAGGCTGACAGGATTTCGGTTATCGTGGAAGGCGAACTACGTCACTGTCAAAGTCATACCCGATTGGTTTGAATTTTCGCTGCTGATAGTTTTCCGTCACTATCGTGCGCATTTTTAAACCGATTGAATACAATCCACGATTACCGGAATCCTGTTTGACCGGTTGTCTCAATGAGTCATGTGCTACAAACTTTTGGCTAGTGGAATTGCCCCTTGGTAGACGGGAAGTGCTCACACAACACAGCCTTATATAGCCTTTAAACATCGAAACTGATCAACTTCTCGAGGTATAACTTTTAAAGATCACAATTATAAATTTTTGTTTGCAGACTTCGTAGAAATATAAGCTTTTCAAGATTTATGCCACAAAATTGAAATAAAACTCACGGTTCCGATTTAAACTCTGTTAATTTCTCAACATTCTATGCAGTCTTGCTTTCTGATCCGCATGTTTGTTTTATTCATTTTTAGTTTGTTTAAAAATCATACTCGTCACATTTCCTGACTTTTCTTCTTTTCCTAACCCTAGTTATTTAAAGACAAATTCCACAGCCAACAAGGCGATAAAAAAGAAAAGATATTTTAACCCCATTAACCTTA
>BGPR01050673.1:0-11006 GCA_013235015.1 Araneus ventricosus
TTTTGTGTAACTTCCAGATTGTCCCTTCTGGTGAATTTTAATGGACACCTGAGTTTGAAGTGCAAATATAGAGCTGTCCATGGAAAAGATAGGTCTACTGAGGTAAATCTCCACATGATTGGTGCCTATTCCCTGGGTGATTTGTTGATAGTCAATGTAATAAATTAATGGGAACTGGCAAGTGGTTGAGAACGAATGGTGGTAGATCTACGCCACTGTGGCTAATTCTATTTGCTGAAATAACATCACATTGATTGTATCTGATAAAATTTTATGTCCAAATATATCATATATATCACTGATGTAATTTTGCTACTTCAATAAAAATTAAACTAATTTTATAGGGATTAAGGTAATTGAAAATTCTCTCGAGAACTACATTACAGCGAGATAAATTTTGAGACACCGATAAAATTTTATCTACTAATTTAGAGTTATTAAATTTGAAATTAGAATGACAATTCCTCTTCTAAATTTAACAGACTGAAATTTATTCTAAATAAATTAGCCATCGCTTGTTTACAATGTCCTGCGCTATGATGCGAGTTTTACTATGTTGGGTGACGGGCCAGAGGCCATCGGAGGATCTACTTTGTATTAGGTGTAATATAGAAACTGCTCTTTGGTTTTCTGCACTTTATAAACACTGGGGCTATTACATTTCTTGCCCACATCTTTAAGCCCTAATGGATTGCCTCAGCCAAATCTGGAAACAGTATTTTAATATCAAATGAAGGTAATTCATCTAGGAAGATACAATGGAAATAGAATGGTAAATGAGGTCAATACACTGTTCATGTTCTGGGAAAGCAAAAGGAAAACCACTTTAGGATGATTTTATCTCACAGAGGGGGTGAGGGGTGGAAGAGTAAGAAAAATCCTTTCCGGAGGAGCGGTCTTCAGGCTACATTCTGGATACTGATTCTTCATTGTTTGACTAGAAATTTGCTTTTATTTCAAATTATTGGTTCTTGGCCTACTAAATCGGCAAGCAAACGGCCCCTCCTGTATCTTCATCTCATGAATTCATTTTGGTGAAATTGAAGTCGATTGATGCATGGTGCAAGAATTTCTAATCTGCAAATATAAGTAATACTGCTACTATCGTACTCTTCAAGTAGGAGAGATTCCAGCATTGATAAAGGGGAGAGAAATACTGATACACACAAATTTAATTCATTGAAAATCAGAAAGAAACCATTGAGTAAATGTAATGAAAATGTTGCCTATAAAAATATGTATATAAGAAGAAATTCCATAAAATCGGTATTTGAAATATAAATTATGTAACTTTAAAAGAAATAGAAATCCGAAATACAAAAAAGAAGAAGAAATGAGAGGTTTTCGCAGGTAATGTAGATAAGGAAATTTAGATCCGCCTGAGGGGCAAAGGCCTAAATTAAGATACTTAAATATAAAATATCTGATTTGTTTGACGTAATAAAAAAATCTTACTGGATTTGAAAGCTAAGAAAAAAGAAAAATAACTGACTAAGAGTAAAGAGGTTTGTATTAATTAAGACATCACTACAGCAAGCAGCTGGATCTATTCTGTTGACGTAAAAAAATCTAATTGATCAAAGCTGCGGAAAAAAAAGAGAAAGTTTAATTGACTATGATAAAGTATAAGAAATGGGCCAATTAAGATACTCACAGTAAGCAGCTTGACGGTTCTGATGTACTACAAAAAATCTTACTGAGTTAAAAAGAAAAAAAAAGAAAAGTTAATTGACTAAGGACAGATATAATAGGCTAGCCTAAGATACTTGCCACAGTAAGTAGCCAGATTTGTTTGATGTACTAAAAAAATCTACTGGACGAAGTTAAAAGAGAAAAGCTTAACTGACGCTATGATAAAATATATAGGCCAATTAAGACATCAGCAGGCCGATTTGGTTTGATGCATTTAAAAAATTCTACTGATCAAAAGTTATGAAAAAAAGAAAAAGGAACTGACTATGATAAAAGAGTACAGGCCAATTAAGATATCAACAGCAAGCAGCTGATTTGCTCGACGTACTTAAAAAAATCCACTGATCGAAAGCTGCGAAAAAAAGAGTTTAACTGATCTGCTGATAAAAAAATATAACAGGCCAATTAAAACACTGCAGATATCTTCAGATTTGCTCGACGCATTAAAAAAATCTACTGGATTTAAAGCTAAAAGAAAAAAAGAAAAGCTAACTGACTATGATAAAATATAACAGGCCAATTAAGACATCAACAGAAAGCAGTCAGATTTGCTCGATGCATTAAAAAAACGACTGTATTTAAGTACTACTGGAGAACAGATGACTGACTGTGAAAAAATATTATAGACCATACAGCAAAGAAAGTCGTCCACTTGAAAATTTAGAAATTAAAGTAGTATTCCTAAGAAAAAGGCCTGATATATGTTTCTCAGCAGATGATATTCTTTGAAAGTTTAAAAAATTAATAAGAAATACTCGTAATTGTAATTTATGAAAGTAAAGGTAAAATTTGATTGTCCAAACAAATCTCATTACATATTAAGTAATATGCTCCCATTGGGACAAGCCACGAGTTCGTCGATGAATAACCCCAGATAAGAAAGCAGGCTCTAGCTTCTCTAGTGGCAATAGTTAAGATGTTGAGCTGAGTTACCTCCACTTCTTTGGCGGAACGTACCACCTGCGGGAGAGGTTGGGCTGTGGACGGGGATGGACATTAGGACTCCACCCTCAGTATCCGATTAACGTTGCGTCGATTATCATTCAGATCACTCCAAATGCCAAGACACGGAGAGGTAACACCTACCTTTGAGATAATTAATTGGTATGCCCTTTACAAACTAGCATGATCTAATTACATATATTTCTTATTTACTTGCTTGATGTCAAATTTTATGATATAGATGAAATCTTTTCTAAGCAATCGCTTTGAAAAGTTTAATTCCTAGAATTTAGGTGAACATGAACCAAATTAAAATTTACCATTTTTAGCTAATTCCTTAATTTTTTAAAGAT
Source organism: Araneus ventricosus (assembly GCA_013235015.1). Lineage (NCBI taxonomy): Eukaryota > Metazoa > Arthropoda > Arachnida > Araneae > Araneidae > Araneus > Araneus ventricosus. The sequence continues at coordinate 2,988 of BGPR01050673.1, forward strand.
TTGCAAAATATGAATAATATACTATGACAAGTTGTAGGTTTCTTATATTTTAGATTACGGGGTAGAGGAAAATTTTAAACCTCTTACACAACGAGGATTCAGGCAACGAAACCGGGAAGTAATTTCCCTTCTTTTCAAGTAGTTAGTAGATGTCTGCGGTCTCCCTCCCTCCCGTGGAATATAAATTTTTTCTCCTGTTTTGTAGTCAAATTATCCACCACATTTAAAGTGGCTTAATAAGAAGTATATTTAAAACAAACAAACTAGCAATCACACTTCTTGAGATTGAATAGGAATGGGGAATAAAACACTGAAACTTCCAGCCACGCTGGTTGTGGCAATCAAACTACCAATCACACTTGGTGACAATGAATATGATTGTTTAGTCAAACGAAAGAGAATACCAATCACACTTGGTGACAATGAATATGACTGTTTAGTCAAACGAAAGAGAATACCAATCACACTTGGTGACAATGAATAGGATTATGTAGTCAAACAAAAGAGACTACCAATCACACTCGGTCACAATGAATAGTAATGTGTAATAAAACAAAAGAGACTACCAATCACACTTGGTCACAATGAATAGGATTGTGTAGTAAAACAAAAGAGACTACCAATCACACTTGGTCACAATGAATAGGAATGTGTAGTAAACAGACTACCAATCATACTTGGTGTGGCTAAATAGGACTGGAGAGTAAAATAATGAACTATTTGATTAGGGCACAAGTAGGTCTATGGGGGATTGAAATTGTACAGTAGTCGCCGCTTGTAATGATCACAGATGAAGCGATTAATCGGTTTTACTGATCAAAATGGCGTGGAACGTATCAAGCAAACGATTCTAGTGATCAACAATTTGTTTTTAGTGATGGGCTAGATGAGATGACACCACAGAACAAGAGGGCAATGACGATGAAGAGGTGTCACTAGAGCAACCGCCAGCAGCCGAAGCAACTCCGCAAGCAATTCGTACTTTAACCCTCTCACACCGAGCAAGGCGGTCCCGGGCGGTGTAAAAATTTCCCCTTAACACCGACGAAGGCCGTTCTGAGGCGCTTTGCATCTTTTGAGGGGAGGCGAGGCTCTCAGGTCGCTTATTGGATAAGCGCGGTAGGGAGGTCCAATTATCCTTGCCAACCACAGCCCATTTTCGTGAACCTTAAGGGAAGGTTATAGCAGGTGGTGGGGTAAATGACCACCCAGGTTGGGAGGGTCCAATTCATGTCGCATCCTCCCAAAAAGGCCCGGTTTTAAAGGGGCTAGAAGAAAAAAGTCCCTTCGGGATTAAAGAGTTAAGAAAATCAGTCTAATACAATGTTTTATCTTTTGATGAGCATTATTAGTAAGAAAGATTTATAGATTTATCCAATGAATGCTTGAATACCTCAAAAAATATTACTCCCCTTAACTTTTTTAAGGAAGTTTGTTTAAATGCGTATGATTTTTTTCTGTACGTTGCATAGATATTTTTCTTCTGATTAAAACGAATAAGTACATACTAACAATGCTGTGGTCTGTTTTTTCTGCTAACTTTGTGCAACTGTAGATTTATAAAATATTATTTAGTAACTACTATTTTTAAGACATTTTGGACCCACGGATTATTCCGATGTAGTGATCACTTTGACTTTGATAGAAGAGAATAGAAAATTGAAACAGAAATTGCACTAGCTTGTAAGCAAACGTAAGAATTTGGATTCGTACAGTATCTGTATCATAAGGAGAAGGTTAAACAGCTTTCTCTGTACAAAAAATGAAATAAATAGAGCAAATATACCAAGGAAAAACACTACATATATTGATATGAAATTCGCACGTATCAATATAAATGACATTGATTTGTATGCATGCTACGTTCGTCTACTTTTTTGCACGTTTAATAAATTTGTACTTCGTGACAAACTGTTAATTTTGATGAAAAGTGTAGGTTTCCTATCTAAGAACTTGCTAAGAAAATGTGCTATTCAAGTAAAAAGAAAGACAGAAAAGAAAATAAAAAAAACTATATACTTACATTCAAAGCCCTTTTGGTCGCCAATATTTCGAAAGATGCATTTTAAATCAATATATTTATATGTGATTCCCTTACCATGGCGGTAGGAGAAACATATGAGCTCATAACTTAAAGATATTTTTAGAATTTATGCAAGAACGCAAAACCTATCATCGTATGGTTGTTTGTCTCTTCAGATATACATTGAAGCAACCCACGTAAAATGGAATACGACTCGACTGCAAATTTCGGAAAACGTCGCTTTGAAAATATGATATGACTTTAGCTGACATTACTTATTGTGACGTCATTGCGTGGAATATTCTTTACAGTGACGTCAACTGTAGGTGAATAACCAACAAGGTTTCTTCACGAAGTTTTTATTCTGTGCTAAAATATTAAACGTTTATAATTATTATTAGAAATAAAGCATTTTTATCTTCTTATATACAATTTCAGCAATTTTTATTTTCAATTGATTTGTTCCGGTTCGATAACACTTCAAAATGAAAAAAAAGAAGTGCTTCTTTTTTAAATTTAGTGATTATTATTATCTTATGAAACAAATAATTTTAATTATGAAATATTTTATAAATAATATTATGTGGTAAAAATATCTTAAACACAAAGCATATTTTCATACTGTAATATTAATCCGTTTTGAAAATATAATATGAATTTAGCTGATATTATCTATTGTGAATCCATTGTGTGGAATTATTTTTACGGGAATAGCAATTGCATATAAATAAAAAAAACTTTTTTTTACTATGAATAAATAATTTTTAACTTCTTATCTACATTTTCAATAATTACTACTTATAATTGATTTCTTGATTTTAAGTCAAACTTCAAAATGAAACGAAGGAGTATTTTTTAAAAATTTATTGAGTAATATTATCATATGAAATAAACTGTTATAATTATAAAATATTTTTAAATAATATCATAGAATAAAAATATATTGAAAACAAAGTATATTTTTGAACAATATTATTATTGTTCTGAGTACTGAAAATAAAATATCATTTTCTTAAATCTTAATGACGAATTTTTATCTTATTCATGGTATACTAGAGATTTTTTTAAATTTCATATTAACCGTATGTAGGGGAAGGTGGTGTACCTTGGACATAAGTGTACCTTGAACCTATGCCGATTTTAGCGCCATCTGTATAGATGTATAGAAAATGTTATATGTATTTTATAAACTTGCCACCAGAGGTCCCAGTGTAACTGAACTTAATTGCAATTTGCTCATTTGAATGAATGAATCCTGAAAAAGGAAATTGACCTATCAAAAGTAATTTTTTTCCTGTTGAATTTTGTGTTAATAGTTCCTAAACATACATAAATTACTTTATAGTAAAATGCCTAACTTATAAAGCACAGTTTTAGCTATAATAACATTTGATAGAAATTATGTTAAGTCTAACCTCAATTTAGTAGTCAGCCATTTCCCATGAACCTTGGACCATGCCCAAGTGGTGCACCTTGGTGCATGACCACTACATGGTCTACCACTTATGTTGTGGAAAAATGTGTTGTAATGTGGAAGTTACCACATCCCGTGTTGACTGGAGGATCTGAAAGGCAGCTTCGGAAATAAACATTTGGAAATGACTTGTCTAATTACAATGTTGGTTAAGCTTACTCAAAGGAATGAAACTGTTGCTGTAATAATTTTATATTCGGTCTAATCTGAGACCTCATTAAGTAAAAGTGCTCATTAACATTTTTCTGTAGCTAAAATACCAATAAATGTTTATGTTCAAACTATTCGGTTAGATTTTTTAAATCTAGAAATAGCTGGTCCAAGGTACACTACCCATGGTGTACCTTGGTCCTATTTGCACTTTTTTTTTTTAAATTGTAAATAATGAACTGAAATACTTTTTAAAAAATCTACAAAAAATATATGTTGTGTATAAAGGCCTAAAATATGAAAGAAAAATTGTTTTGTTACCTTTCTTTTTGTAATTATCCAAATAAAAATTAAAAAATAAAAGTGGGACCTAGGTACACCACCTTCCCCTATCCTAATAAAAGTTTCAGTTCATTTGTTGAATATATATAGATTTTTTGAACAATATTACCAGCAAACGATCTATATATTAACGATTCATACTATAAGTGTTTTTTATATCCATAAAGTTTCCAGTCATATTCTAATGTAATTGTGAATTTATTTTTCGAAATTTTTGAATGTTCTAATCAATATAATGAACAAATGATCTTACTAAGTAGTTAAGCTCTTTTAGCCCGCTAAGTATATGTCCTAGAATACTAATATTTCAACACAAATAGGCATGGGATAAATTAATGTCCTTGATGTTTTTCTATCTGTTCGCTTTAAAAATCAGATTGTTCAACATCCAAATCAGCGGGTGTGGTCTCTCCTAAACTTTCTCGTATACTTTCCCAAAAAGTTGCTGTTTCCCCCCCCCCCGCGTGGATAAAAAAATTCGTACCTACTCTAATCCAGAATCCAATGACTATCAGAAGGTTTTCCATTGTAGATTAAAGTGATTCTAAAATATTTACGTAAAGTATAAAATTCAAAGAGATGCGTGCGATTAAATGCGAACCGATTTTCTACTCTTACCGTCTCAAGGACAAAGTGGCGCAATCCTACCGCGTGCACAGGCAATACTACCAGAAATTGCTACCAGTACGCATGCTCATGGAGTTAGTTTCAAAAGTGAAAAAGTATTCAATTATACAGACCTAAAGACAGTCAGCCCGTTGATGGATTTGGGCCAAAATTTTATACGGAACTACATTTATGACGATAAAACTGTGTACCACATTTTATCCATCTAGCTATTCAAGGTTCTGAGTTATAGTGTTCGCATGACCGCGGACATACAGACAGACAGACTTCCCGTTGACGGATTTTATCCAAAATTTGATAGAAACCTACAAATTATGTTTAAAAGACCACATACCAAATTTCATCCCCGTGCTCTAATAGTTTTCGAGTTATCGTGTTCACAGACAAACAGACAGACACACAAACATAATTCTAAAATTGTGTTTTTCGCACTCAGGGAGGTCTAAAACGTGGAGATTCGTCAAAATCTCGAGTTCGAATTTTTTGACAATTACAATGTTTTCTCTTTGTATACTTCGTATACGAGAAAGTAAAAGGAAAGCGAAACGGAAGAAAGACGGAACAAAGAGACTCTACTGAAAAGATTCCACGTGAACATTCCACTCTCCCATGCTTCCAAATTGAGACATAATAAAAATGTTTTGCAATATATTTGGAAGAAAATTCTTCAGTTAAATAAAATATTTTGTGATTTTTCGAAGCGTCGTTTCTTCATTTTTGGGAATTATACCAAGTATTCTTTGATTTCAGCGACGATTAATTAACGAAATAAATCTTCCAAGGTTAAATAACTAGATTCTTTTGATAGAAATGTTGAGTTAATGGTATTAGTGAAAAATTTAATGGACAAAAACACATCATGCAAATTCAAATAACGGTTCAATTTCGATGCGAAAACTTCAACTATCGACCAAAATCTTTGTTTACATATAATAAAGCTTCGTAAATAATCGTGCGTGGTAAAAATATTAAAAGAAGATATTATTGAGTGAATTGAAACAAATCATGCGAAAAAATATTTTCTGAGAATGTATGGATTTCAAAATATGAATTTGATATTCTTTGTGTGATTTAATATGACGTTAAAAGTAACAGTGGATTTATAAACAAAGAAAAGCAATAATTTTCTTTGTCATTATAGAAAAGTCGATCGTCGAAAAGTCTACATCGATTGATAAATAACATGTTAAAGTTATGGCTTTCAATGTGTTTCATTTCTGAATCATCATTAAGACATAAACTGATGATCTGAACTCTTTGAGGCGATGTCGATAAACTGTGTTTGAAAATAGTTAATAAACATAAAATCACTAGAATTAAAAAAAAAATTACTCTATGACTCTGTACATAAAATGTACCCATTCAGTCATTTTTCTTTATATAAATTCAATTGAATCTATATACATATCATATACATATAAACATTATCATACACTCACTTCCAAAAGTTAAACACAATTCTTAAGATGGGAAAAATTTGGATTTAATATGAATACTATGGTTCGCAATCAGTTGCGGAGAATCGTGGGACATACTATCGCTGTAACTCACATTTTACAGTGAAGATTCGGTCACGAGGGCAATTAGGGTGGCCACCAGAAAGGGATGAAGGCGAATTCACACATCAGAGTTTGACCCATCGTGTTCCACAGAAAGCTGATAATGAGATGTTACTTTTATCAATGGTCATGTTTGATGTGATATGCATTTTCGTAAACACAGCACAAGAGCTGAATTGCTTTTATTCTCTAAGAGGAACAAAATGATGAAGGTTTTTTAGCTTCTCTTAGAGTGTACCGAAATTCCTCAAATTTCCATGCCGATTTCTTTCTGAACACTAATGGTATTGAACTGGAATTTTTATTTAAGTTGCCGTATATCTCTGGCTCTGAAGATATGAAAGAAAAATTACGTTATGCTTCGCACATGCGCAGTAAAAAATATTTACTACAAATGCTTATATTTCCTGTAATATTGAAATGTTTTTATTCAAATTTTAATGCAATGCTTCTTTTACATATTGCCAAAAATTCTGTAAGTTTCGCACAATTTGGTGGAACACTCTGCATGTTATAAGCAGAAAACATGCGTGAAAATTTGGGATTTTTTAAGAAAACCTTTATATCTACCCGAACTTTATATCTTCCGCGCTGTGTTTACAAATATGCATGTAAATATTATGCACATCAAACATAACCATTTATAAAAGTTACATCTCGTTATCAGCGTTTTGTGAAACAGGATGGGTCAAACTCTATTTTCGCCTTCATCCATTTCTGGTGGCCACCCTAATTGCCCTTGTGACCGAATCTTCACTGTAAAATGTGATTTACGACGATAGTATGTCCCACGATTCTCCGCAACTGATTGCGAACCATAGTATTCATATTAAATCCAAATTTTTCCCATCTTAAGAATTGTGCTTAACTTTTGGAAGTGATTGTAGAAAGATAGCTAATTATTTGTGAAAACTGCCTGCTGATCACGTTAACCCTTTTATAAAAATTTGGCTTTTTCGGAGCTATTTTATATTTTCAATTTTCCAAATTCTCACACACAATTTATTTTTAAGATGAAGATATTCAGTTATATTTCGCAAAGTTTTAGCTAAGTTTAATTTATCTTAAATCTTTTGCTACTATGCAATTCCAATTACTATTTCAAGAAATTAAATTTTCTTCAAATAGTAAAAGTGACAAAACTGCAGTCTTTGTCTCAAAGATTCATCCTTTAACTATTTAAGCTGAATATAAATCCTTTCAACAGCTAAACCACGAAACAATCAAGGAAAAGTCAAAATTTCTTCTTATAAATCTATATTTCTGAATAAAAATATACTCGGAAGATAACAGACAAACAAAAAAATTTTTGGAAAGAAAGTAGGTTTGGGAAATTCATCATTTGGAAGATATGTGCAATAATTCGCTGATTCAGGCCTTCCTACTTTTGTGAGAACCAAGTTAAGCATTCTTTAATTCCAAGAGAAAAATTAATTAATTATGGAGGCCGCTCAGTGTTAATCCATAAAGCTCTTGTGTCCTGATACGCCAGTAAGTGGTGATGATAAATAAAATAATATATGAATTTCAATACCAGTTCCATTCTATGAGAATAGGCTTCAATTATTCTGGCAAATTGTAAATAGACAGTTAATAATTAATTATTAGAAAGTTAAAAATGTTTTTTGTAAAATGGGGCAAAATGGAAATGGAGATATTGCGAATAAATCTTAACAGGAAAACAAACAATTTAAAAATATTTTATTAATGTTGTATGAAAATCGTTTTTAGTATTCCAATATAATTTGTGTAAAAGAAGTAAGAAAATTCTATACAGCTTCAAGAAAAAGCGATATTTGATATTCGCAAAACTCTAGTCCTTATATTAGCAAAACTCTAGTCTC
>BGPR01050675.1:0-11006 GCA_013235015.1 Araneus ventricosus
AAGAAGGACGGTCTAGGAGATGTTATTAAAAATCGGATGTTTTTTTTAAACAGAGACAAAGATAATTATCTCTTTGTGCTGTCTTTGCATGAAGCTTGTTTTGCAAACTTGCAGCAAGTTTGATTTGCAAGGGAGGTGGCGCTATTTGTCACATCGAACTTGTAGCAAATGCGTTGCAAGCGAGGGTGGCGCTAGTTGTCACAGCGAACTTGCTACAAGTTCGTTTGAAGTTTGACGCGTAAAATTTTGCCGTGACAAGGGAATATCAAGTCAAAATCAAACTTGCTGCAAACTTATGTGCTATCTGGGTGCGAGGAACTTCGAGAAACAAAAGAGTCACGCGAGTAAACTAGTCCTACGCCTTTAACATCAGCGGCTGTTTGAAAAGACAGCCTCCTGTCATTCTTTTTTTAAATGCGAGCGCATTTTAAAAAGTTTTTTCAGGTAGGCCACGCGCCGTCACAGTGGTCTAGGTGGCCGTAAATTATTGAAAATCTCCCATTTTTGAGAGACATTATCTGCAGAAATATTAAATATAGAAGAGAAAATAAAAGCATGTATTTGTAGGAAATTTTAAACTCTATAATTTGTTAATTCACATGTAGTGTGAAAACTGAATGTTTTTTTGAGATATTCAAGGAAAACTAAAAAAGGAAACTAGAAAACGCGCATCGGCTTCTACCTATTGGTAACCATTGCGTATGGAATTCTCTTGCTGTAACAAATTTAGAATGCCGTAACGCCGCGTTACCTATCTGAAATTTGTTTTATTTGCTCTCTCATTTAAAAGAAATGTAGTTGTAACATTGTTAGGGTTTTTTTTATTAATTTTTTAAATATATCTCACAATTCTCGGACATTCTGTATTTCATGGCGCTGGAATCAATAAATTCACTGCTTAAAAAATTTACGTCCAAATCTTATTACAAATCAAGTCTTAAAAATTAATTCTAAATCTTTATACAGTCCTCCGGTGGTTTTAGTAAAATATTCTGGGTAAACTAGCATTTTAAACATTAAAAAAAATTCAAAATTTCCGCAACTAAAACTGTCCGAGTTATGAAGCTTTGAATGCCACTATTTTAGACCCTTTCAATGGCCGCCTCGAGGAAGATCAACAGACAGCGTTGGCTGGATGCGACTCTTGTTTGGTTTAAAGTAATGAAATTCAGAGCTAAATGACTTGATCATCTTTAGTCGATTCCAATATCAAAGAAAACTCTCGAATTTTAACAGATTTTGCTAACTCACAATTTGCCTTCCATTTTCCCTCAGATTTTTTCACTTTAAATAAAGGAAGTTTAAGTCACGAAAAAGTCAAACACGCGATGAAAAAAAAAAACCTGTTGAAACACGAGAGAATATTTAATTAAGCGTAATCACGGTAGCCCTCAATTTCGGAGGGAAAAAAATATCTAACAAAAAATTGTCGTTGGGAAGATAGGATTTTATCAAGCTAACACTGTTAGAAAAATATGAGTTCTTAAAAATAAAGGGAAAAATTGTGATAATTTCTTACTTTTCGGATAATAACTGTTGGTTTAGAAGCAACAGAAATTTGCATATTTCAAGATATCATCTTGTAATATATGCTCCGGTCCTGTCTTGATTTAAAAGGGCTATAGAGGCCTGAGACTAGCAGATGAAGGTGGTGTTGCGTCGATAGCAAACATGACTCAAAAATATTCAAATCTTAGCGAACTGTAAATTTATTAAACTCATATAACGGACGCTCTCTCTTGAGACAACTGTAAAACTCAGCGTTACAACAAAATCTCACATACACAGGAAATCGGCGAGGCAGAAGCCTGCACAAGAAATCAACAAAAACAAAAAACAAACTCTTTGGGACCAATCACAGGAGTCCAACACCCCCATCCGGTCTTACGCCGAGGGGTTGAAGAGCTAGACTTTCTGTGGAGGGAAAATCAGAGACCGTTGGTTCACTAAACAGGTGGTAATTGGGAGAAATAAGGCCCAGGGGTCCAAAGGTGCTTGACCGGTGAACAATATATTTTCCCAGTTTTTACTGTCTCGTATTCGACGTGCAGAAAGAGAAAGCCGAGTAATTATCAAAAAATTCTACCACGAGATTTTGCATTATAGTGCTCCAAAACCTAATTTTTTTAGTTATGTCTGTCCATCTACCCGAAATTTTGCTTTACATGTCCTTGACTCCAAAACCTAATTTTTGGAGTTATGTCTGTCCATCTACCCGAGATTTTGCTTTATATGTCCTTGACTCCAAAACCTAGTTTTTGGAGTTATGTCTGTCCATCTACCCGAGATTTTGCCTTATATGTCCTTGACTCCAAAACCTAATTTTTGGAGTTATGTCTGTCCATCTGTCTTTGAATACGATTACTCAAAAACGGACAGACGCTAGACGAATGATATTTGTATGCGGTCTTAGCACTAAAGTTCTCAATTCCTGACATGATTACTCAATAACGCGATGAGTTAGATGGTGGAAATTTTGCATATGGTTTTATCACCAGAATTATCTATCTGTGTCAGATCCGTTAGCATATTGACTGTCTGTTGGTCTGTATATTGGTGTGTACGTGAGTGCGATAATTCAATGCCTAGATGAAAGTAAGCGGTGTTTTTCGCACCAATTCTCTTTACTATATATGTAAACCAAGGCGCGCCATTTTGTGGAACTACACAAAAAGTCGAGAGGAAAATATTTCCGATGGGTGTTTTTAATTTTCGGATGTGACGAAGAGCGCCACTAAGTTGGCAGGAAATCGCCAAATTGGCTCCCAAATGAACGCCTACCTTCACTTCAGTGTTAGTATAACAGTCAGTTAATAATTAGATCAGTTGATATCTCCTTAAGGTTTCTTATCAAAGTGGTTGTGAAAAACTCATTATCCTCTTGATCATAGTGCTCGCAAATTCAATAATAATTTATCATTCAACGATGTTAAATTTTAGCTTTTAAATTATTAATAATATCTATATATGTAGAGAGACGAGACTCATGTTTATATGGAATACCGCTGTTAAAGAATTAATTCAATTTCAGGAACCATTTTTATTAGATGGCTAAGTTCCACGACACGGTGCATTAAAAGGTACAAGACGCAAGACAGAGAACAACAACACAAGACAAGTACACAGAAAAAAAAGAGAAGAAAGAGAGGCATCATGGGAAAAACCCGGATCGCTCTAGTAGCGCCACCTACCATAAAAAGGAGAAGGCAGTGAATTGTAACCGCTACATATATATAAAACGCTAAAGTACGTAGCGCAAAAAAAGAGGTTAATTTCTCTTTTTCGGATGGCAACGATCGGTTTGTTTACAAAACAAAACCTGTAGCCTCCGCCATGTTAGGCATAACTTCATAGTCTGTTACTATATTCGTTCTGGTGTATAATAACTTTTTCTCGAAAAAATAATGAGTTTAAGATGAAGAATTCACATTATTGCTTACAATATAATGAAACTTAGGATGAAATTATTCAATAGAGATCAGTTAGAAATGAAGCAGATGGGCTTAGGCGAGCCAAAATCAATATAGTTTAAGTCTGTGAAGAAAAAATCGTGCCAATTCACAAATTGAGGTGAACGTCATGGAACTCACTATTCTGAGCATTGTACATTAGCTGCTTTTCTGTTGCGCGCACGCCACTTGGCGTCTTTTTTTTTGTCTTGGCGAATTTTTCTGGAGCGCTGGATCCTAAGATTGGCTCTAAAAGCGCCAGGAAATTCATGGTATGCGTGTAAGTAAGTCACAAAAGATAAGAAAAAAACAATTTACCATGATAATCACTTGGAAAAAATTTTATTTTCAACATAACCTTCACCAATGTTGATGCACTTATCCGTTTTATCAGCGCCCCAATTCCAGCTGCATAAAATTCTTTGGGTTGCTGTCTCATCCACAGTAGGACTTCGTGTTTGTCATCATCTGCAAAATGTTTGCTTCCAAGATATTGTTTCAGTGGACCGAACAGATGAAAATCGCTTAGGGCTAAGTCTGGTTGGTCAGTGCTACAGCATCCAACTTACAGCCCAGACTTAGCCCCAAGCGATTTACATCTGACGATGTCGATGGGATGTTGAGAAAGAACTGCATATATTTTGGTATGCAATCAAACAAATATTTACAGCTAGCAGAATTCCCGGCGTTGCTCGGTCTGTTTTAGTATCAGAAGGTTGTGGGAGACAGGAAATTATGAGCACAATTATCTATTTTCACTCTCGGAAAAGTAACAATAATTCCCGTAAAATGGAATAACTGAACCAGATCAATAGTTGTCCCTGACATAAATTGTTAATCGTCTGTAAATCACTACTTTTTAATTTTTTAAATGTTCTTGTAGAATTCTTTTAACGTGTTCTAGCAACAGTTGGTCTGTGTTCTTGTTCGTGATGTGTTTTGTGCTCGTATAATTGTGTATGAAATTAATTTCGAAAAAATTAATAAAATTAGAGAAAAAAAATTGCACGGAAATAAAATCGGCGTCACTGAAAAGCTAATTTTTAAAATTTTAAGATGTTGTAAATATAGTTTTTGAAAGACCTCGTGGAAAAACGCCAAAATCTAGTTTAATTTTTAATTAACTTTGAAAAGTTGACAGACAGTGATCTTTCTCTTGTTTTATAAAGCGCTTTAACCAAATTACACCAAGATTGGACAAAAACTGTAGATTTGTGCAAGGAATACAAACTGACACTCTACTTTATATGTATGGATTTCAACAAAATGTTCTATCTTTTGTTTCTTTAAGAGTGGCTAATCACTTACGTGTTAGTTCCTCCTCAGTCACCAAAAATAGAACCACCTTGGTTGATGAACCCTCGCATCACTTACACATCATTTACCACCCTTTCCATCCTACCCTGTATATATCGCCTTCATAATTAAAACCCCCGACAGCTCTCGTGCTCCCACTTATGCATGAACCCTGTCTTTGAAACGTCAGTCTCTTGTTGCCTAACCCTTCTGCTACGCGATACCCCCTTTTCTGCTGACCCTCTTTGAATCATCCCCATCAAACAAAGGGCGGGGCCCCTGGTTACTGATATGGAAGGGTCCACGCTGTCTTTATCCGAGGGAGATTTTGCTGTCGCTTTTGTGTGAGCTCTGGTACGTGAAACAGGGAAGGATTTTGGGAATGAAAGAACCGAGCAAAGTAATCCTGTTCCGGGATTTGTGAGGAATATGACGTGTTCATTCTGAACAATAACTAACGATCGGTGTGCGAGCTTACAACTTCATCAGCAATTCTAAGTCTGCAGCGATTTTAAATGAGCAGCGGAAGTAAAAGCTGCTTGTGTCTTTTCTGTTTATTGTAAACGGAATTTTCTAAATGTTCCTTTGATTCTTTCTGTCTGTTTGATTATGAATTGTTTAAATTTTAAATGTTATTTGCTTGCCTTAAACTGCTGTCTGTCTTTTACTAGCAGCATATTAAGTTAACCCAAAAATATATACATACTTTGAATAAAGAAAATGTAAATAATTAGCTATCATAAATCAAAGTATATTTCCAAATAATGCATTAATGACCATAGCAACTGGATCTACTTTAAACAATTTTGGAGTGATGTCTGTTCCTGATTAAACAATTTTGGCGTGATGTCTGTTCCTGATTAAACAATTTTGGAGTGACACTGTTCAGGATGGATACATACATTTTTAAAACAAACAAAACATTGACGTAATTAACTCTTTAAATTTTTTTCAAAACTTGTTTTACAGTTCATTAATAACTGATTACATTAATTTGAAAAAGTAGACCTAATATGGAAGAGGTGAACGTATTCCGTTATTGTTGACGTACCGAAGAGATGGTAGTAGGGTACATCCATGCTTAACAAGTTTCAACTTGTGGTATGTACACGGCTAGTAAGAAGATTGTAGCAAGTGCTCTCTTGCAAGGCTTGGAAAAATAAATTATTCTTCATTTATTTACATATAACTATTATTTTAACTAGTTTGGATAGTCAAGAGTCTACTTTATACCCAGTAGCACACAGATATTGCAAAATATCGCATGGTATCGTACAACATTCGCATTTACTACAATCCATTTCCAATTTTGCAGGTGGGATTAACCCTTCAGTCGGAATTAAGAAATAATGGAGTCAGAATTTTTTCCTCTTTATGTACTGTGTACTACTGGGTATGTTAAAGCAAATGAAATTTCAACTCTGTAGATGAAAATTAAAAAAGTACTTACGTCCAGCATCCGATAATAATTGATATTTCAACTGAAAAAAGACAAAAAAATCACACAAATTTGGCTTTAAATGCATTGTCAAAGGATACAAGACATTAGAAGCTTTTCCCTTTAGTCATAAAAAAGGATTAAAACAAGAACATTGAAAAACAAAATCACCGACCTCCATTTTGGGAAGAATGATGATTGCCTCGAGTCTTTTGGAAAAACTAAAAAAACGAAATGATTCTTACGTCTGAAACGAAAATTCTTGCAACGATTATATTGTTGATAAGAAAATCGAGAATCAAATAAAAAAAACAGCATGTAGTTTCACAATTATTGAATTATTGGGGAGTTTAAATTTGATGTCCGGTATACAGGGCACCAGGTCTGAAAACGGAACATGTTATGAGTACACTATAATGGATTTTGTTTAAAATCAGCGCCATTTGTCCCAATCATTATATCAAATGCCAAAAATTTCATCATGGCACTGATCTTTCTTCTGTGACTTTAATTGTTCCACTTAAAAAAAATTTTTCTTATCTAATTTTTCTATATTTTAGAATTGTCTCTTTCTGTGTAGAGCATTTTAAATAATTAACAAATTTCAGAGAACGAAGAAATAAATTCTAAAGCAAAGTTAATTAATTTTGTTTTCTTTTCCCTAAATTAGAAACCATTCCAAGTTCTTAAATTCAACTTAGCTACCAGTGAAATGCAAGATTCCTCGTAATGAATTAACTAAGTGGCTGAATTAGCTAAGGTATTAAGTAAGTTTTTACGTTCGTTGCAATAAAGAGCAAATCTCCTTCTGATCTTTGGGTCATACTTGACTTTATTCTAGGTTTTATATATGTAGTTTCATAATACCGGTAGGCCGAATTTCACAATCAAAAGCACAAATATATAAATACAATGCTGGTTTACTACACCTCCAAACTCCATGCAGCCACTAAACTCATTATCTTTTACTAAGCAAGGATTGGCGGAGAATTTTCTTTGTTTTGTGGGTGGATGTGGGTTCCCATTCACACTTGGTCTTGAAGCATATCCCGCCGCCGATCTCAATGACCCCATATTAGCGGAAACGTGTATGGCATCTTGGTGGTGAGAAATACTTTAAAATCTAGGTAAAGTTAACTTAGCCCAATACAATATGGTATTGTCAACCTGCAGGATGTCAAGGAAACTGTCCCATATCTGTTTTCACTTAGAGGAAAGCTAGAAAGCCTCCATCAGTCAACCTGCCTCCAGCGAACAACAATCTGTCTCCTGAATAAAGGCTGAAAGCACAAAATAAGAGATTCATGCCATGCCTAAAACCCGCGGCCGCTGAAGGGGTTTCTTCTTTATTTGTACTGCATTTGTAAATACCACTAATAAAGTAGCCCAGATTCGGTAGTCCTGTACCCGCCTGATGTCACCACTACGGCCAAAAACTTTGCCAACAAACCAACAAAAAAAGCCAAAACAAACACAACCATAGCAGGAGACGTTAAACAGCATTATTTCATTGTTAGAGTAATCTGAATTTTAAAATTTTAAATTTATGCGTAATCGTTGCCCTAATTCTTCAAATTTAATAGCTCAGTAAATGTGTTCATATCGATTGATATAAAATTTATCTCGCTATCATCAATAATTCTAAGAAATTTAAATTATATTAATTATATATTTTAAATTAATTTCCCGTTTTTTTTAATAGAAGTAGTAAATAGAGGTACTATATCATGCGCATGATATAGTTTGGGAGCAATGAAAATCTTGATTATTATTGTAACTGTAATGATATAATTTTGATAATATTTTTGGTACCTTTTGACAAGCAGAGAAGTGCTTGTTTGAAACTTGATCATTCATCTAGATTATATCTACTAGATTGAGGTTCTAAGACCAAGAAATTTTTTTTGAATAAAGAAAATATTGCAATTGTATTTTTTAAATTAAGTAGGCTTTTAACAAAGAAATATAAATAAAATAATATATTTGTTGAAGTATAAAATATAAGTTTATTTTATTTAGTTTTCAATCAATAAACATTTCTCTCTGCATATAAATTACCAAACGTTAAATTTGACGGAAATCTCCAATGAAGAGGTAATTTGCAACCTGTCATACCATGATTGAAGATTTTCTAGTCTTCATATCTAAGCTTGTTCAAGAAATAAAGTCGCTATAGTTTCAGAAACACAAAGTTTATTTTCTTTTCACATCTGAAGGCTAATATATATAATATGCTAATCTCATTGCAAACGCATTAAGAACAAGAATACAGGCGAAGTTGCAGGAGACAATGGAATTCTTTAAGAACACTAAAAGAACTTAAAACTGTGACTTCAGACGATCAACAATGTCCGTTAAGTAACATGTGAATATGATCTTCTTTGTTCGTAAGTCACTAATCTGTTTATTTAAAAAAAACTGCTGTAAAAAAATAATGAATGGCAAAACAAGTGAGTTACATTGTGAATACGTTTTGAAATGGTAACTTTCAACAAAAATCTTCCAAAAACTAAACAGAAAAAAAGACCTTTATACCTTAAAGCTGCAGTAGCTAAGACACGCCATTTGCACGGGCGATTAAATCTAGCTTCTTGTACGTATTAAGCATCTCCCTGACCTTGCAACTAAATAACAACCATGCATAAAACCTGTTATCGGTCTGACAAGATGACATTTAACAAACACAGCCTAATTTTATCATCCAACTGAAGAACATCACTCTACTCTGTTAACAGAAAGTGGGGTAAGTAGAAGTTCCTCCTGAAATCTGAATCTCTTTTTCCAGAGCTTAAAACCAATGAGAAAAAGAGAGAAATCTCTGTTTTTCTTAGTTTTGCTGTTCTTCAACTTCCAAACTTCCCTCGGAATCTTTAATGTTTTTTGCCATCCCTTCTCCAATTTTGAGAGATGCGATTGCTTTCTGCAGACAGCTTCCCAAACAGAGTCGAGAGGAAGCCAGGGTGGCGCTCATTAAAAAAGACGTTTGTTCTCCTTGTATAACATAACTATCAGGAGAAGGCCGCCTCCTGACGCTAAGTGAGGAGGTGGACTAATATACAGAAAAAGAAGTGCGTATCCCTGCGTATTTGAATGCTAAGACTTCATGGGGAGCCAGTGTGCTACTCGCCACGTGCAACTTCTCTGGAAAAGAGAAGAATTTCGATGTTTTGGCGAAGAGAGGAAAACGGCGCCTAGACTAAATTGAGCCAAAGGTGATAATCGGCGGAAGATTCGACTTGTCTGTTTCATACAGCTATTTCTTCTGCTTCATAAACAAGCACCGACCAAGCTGACTCGCGAGCAAGGAAGCTGGGTTTAGAGAACAAACATGGGTCTTATTCTAACTGCCGAATAAGCAGATCTTGCTGGTATTTATGCTGAATTCAAGAAGCAAATTCTAAAGTTTACCCTGGGTTGATTTCACTAAGTAAAGTGTTCGAAACTTCAGGGCCATGAGGATTTTAAAATAAGCCTTGGATGTTCCGCAAAAAAGCAAAATATCTGTTTGATTAGAAAATTTTCGACAGGGCTTCTCTGTATAGCATTTCAACTGGCAGTTAGTATTGTATAATGCCATGATGACTAGAATGTAATCAAAGAACCATATTAAGATCCGATATGAAGCACAACGAAAAATGTTTCAGATTGAATTAATACTGAAACCTTGAAAAAAAAGACGAATTATAACCCCTATAGCTCCTTGTATTATAATTAATACAGATGCTGCGATATAAAGATTGTTCAATATTAAAGCATTATATAGGTATTGTGCATATATTATTACACAATTATATGGTATTTTGCAACTATTATATGGATTATTGTAAATATGTATTGTTGTAATATGGTATTGTACAATATTATATGGTATTGTTATTATGGTATTGTATCATGGAATTGTAAACCTCTAGATTTCCTCTTGTCCCCAGTAGAATCAAAATGCCTGCAGCATCTGAGCAAGATAGTTCAAATTAAAAGTTCCATCATTATATGCAGTACTGGTGCAATCATTATACGATAACGCACAATAATATATGGTACTGCGCACACATGTCAACATTATATGAGTATCAGGCCAATAATATTGTCAACATTATATTTTGTTACTGCACAACATTATGGTAATTGTGTAATATGTATAATTGTAAAATGATAATATGGTACCAGGCCAATACATGGCATTTATGCTACTAACATTATATGGTACTGTTATTATGGCGTAATATGTGGAATCAAACCCCCCCAGATTCCTTGAACCATAAGTAATAATAAACGCTTCGTACGACATCGATAAAGATAGTTCAATATCATTATATGGCATTGTGCACATTATACGATAACGTACAACATTATATTATGTTTCAGTACCATTACACACATTACATGGTATCAGGCCAACACATGGTATCATAAAATATAATATGGTATTGTAAAATATAATATGGTATTGTACAACATTATATGCACATACAAATATTATATGGCATTGTTTTGGTATTGTAATATGGAATCTGTAACCCTCTCTAGATTTCCCTCTTGTACCATAAGTAACACAGAATTGCCGTACGACATTGAACAACTAATATTAAATAATATTAGAAAGGGAGGCCAGTACTATTATACACATTATATGGCATTGGTATTAACATTATATGGCATTGTAAACATAATATGGTATTGTAAAAATATATTATATTTCAGGCCAATATTATACATGGTATTGTACAATATATGGCATTGTACAATATATTGGTATTGTACAATATTATATGCATTGTGCTTATAATATTATATGGTATTGTACAATATTACAATGATATTAC
>BGPR01050678.1:0-11005 GCA_013235015.1 Araneus ventricosus
GTGGTTTATATGTTTAGATTTAGTTTGTTAATTTTGTATATTATGAGAAAGTATTTGTTTTTTTGTCAGAAACAAGAACCAACGAATGGAATTCGAAGAATTAATTTAAACAAAAATGGTATCTTGTTTTCATTTTGTTAGTCTTCAGATATAAAGTAGAAACTCTGAATGTTTTCTTAATTTCATCTCTTACTGCACGATATAGCGTTAAATATTTCCAAAAAAGGATAGTTTTTAAATATGCATTATTATTTGTGTACTAAAAAGTAGAATTTTGTTAAAAAAGTTCACTGTTATAAATATAAAAGAATCTTTAAATCAATTTTTCCTCAAACTCACTACCAGGTGGTAAAGTGCTTAAAAACATTGAAGTAGTGTTTTCTCATCGAGAAAACACGAGAGTACAAAATTTCAAGACTATAGCCCATCAAAAGTTAGTGAAAAAAATAATTAAAAATTCCATTTTTACAAACATGAAACGATTCAAGTTAAACAAAAGTGCGTAAATATAGTTTAGCTTTTTCGGGTAATTTTGGTTTATCTTCATTTATTTTTATTCTTGTAATTGGAAAGGGACACAAAGGAAAGATCTTGGAGTAGGGATAGGAGGATTGCAGGTTCAAGACACTTCGGAATTATGGTCCTATATCTTTTTGGTACGGAAATATGGAGAACCTGCTAGAAAAAAAATCTATGTGACGTCACATCCTTTTGGAAAAGGTATAAATACCGAGAGCTCATCGAGTGAATCAGTTGGAGTTTTGTCCGCAGTGCAAGCTGGTGAGCTGACATACGCAAAGCGCTATTGAAAGTGCCGTGACTGTTTTTCTCAGTGATCTGCTTGTGTTGTTAATTTATACAAGCGCTATTTAGTTTTGTTACGTGTTTTACAGGGAAATTCGTGGAATAAAGAGCTATTTTTTATTATCCTGCTTTTTGAATTACAGTCACCGGACGATTTTTCGTAACTCTTTGGGTCAACCGTCTTCATGTTTGTGCGCCTTTGAAACTTGCTTGGATTGCGGGGTTCCAGCTCAGGTGTCGTTTTCGTCATCAGATTGTGGTACGGAATTACGAGGACTGCCTCTAATCAGACCTCGTGTCTTCAAAAGTAGAAGGAATATATACACATTTCATACCATTCATGGTTATTTATCAGATTGGCTTAATTTTATATTAATATACCATTCTGAAGCAACACGAGTAGTTTTGAACGGCGCAGCGGTCAGGTGTGAAGAACGATAACTGAGCCAGCGCTCTACTCTTCAAATTTCCGCATGAGCGAGAGGGCGCTTAACTCCCAAAGTCAGATTTAAGTGCACCAGGCCCATACACACTGCGAAGCTTTGAACGAATGGGTTTCGAGCCAGGAAGCATGTAGGCCTTCTGTACTCGAGCAGAGCACCATTGTAACTTGGGAGGGCTCTGATTGGACAAGCGAATCTGACGTCACTGTTCTGCACATCGCATCAACAGTGAGACACGCGTATCTTGTTTATAGTTCTTAAAACTTTAAATACTATTTTTTTTTTCCAAGATATTGCCTGAATTTGTTTTCAAAAGGGGAATCTTTCTTCTTGATTAAATGTCGTTAGATTTGCTTCATTATTGTTTCATTCAGATCTGAAACATTAAAATTCATATTTTAATAGTTAACTTAAACTATGATAAATATAAGTATTGAAATAATGCCTGATATAGGATTACAAATTACAACATACATCGTCTAAAAGATAATGATTTCAAATAATTATTGCTACTTACCAGCACACAAGCCTTGTTCCAGATGGTCTAGGAGATCGAAGTTCCATTTCGTGTCCGATGTTCTTCCATATTCTTCTATCCATGAATACACATAGGAAAAATTTTTAAGATTGCTTCGAAAGATGGTTTCATCTTCAACGATTTTAATAACTTCGTTTACAAAAGAATGGGGAAGATTGGAATTCTGAATAGCCATGGCATATTACACAAAGAACATTTCGCTATCGCTAGTTGAAAAAATCAGTCAGAACGTGGTCAGAGGTAAACAAACAAGCAAAGCATAGTTACGTCAGATTAGCTTGTCAAATCAGAGCCCGCCAAAGTTACAATGGTGCTCTGCTCGAGTACAGAATGCCTATATGCAGCCAGGAACCCTCCAGTACTACAGCCGAGACCTTACCAACAGGCCACAGCAGAACCAGGTTAATCATGAGAAAACTGTAAGTTATTTATGGATTCAAATGAGCAATTTAATAAGGCAATGAAAGGTTTGATAATTTTCTTGATGCGCATATATTCTAAATTTACTTAAAATTGGGATTAGTAAAATATTTGAAAAAAAAATCCCATTCTGTTATAATGTATTTACTTTTTCCGTTAAAAAGCTTTTCCCCTGTGCAAAAAATTGTGAGTGAGAATTTATAACTAAAAATATTTGAACTATTTACCACTTTTGATAACATAACTAGAAAGATTAAAAAAGACTTTCTTTCGTAAGCGAGAAGGATTATGCAAAAGAATGAAATAAAAATAATATTTCAATACAGAGAGTAAAAAATTTGTGTTATTATAAATCGGTAGACGCAATCTCAAGGACTGAAATACATTTTCCTTCCAAAATAGTGCATCTGAATTTTATTAAATAAAAATTCTTACATTCAGTGTAAGATATACATTTTTTTTTTCATTTTAACAGCGTTAAATGGGTAGCATTTAAATCTGATCTCTCTAGTAGCATAGAAAAAAAATATTATTGAACGAGTACTGTAATGGTTTCTCATGTGTGGTTCATATGTCCACATCCAATAATAATCCAATTTGTCTTTTATGGTTTTATTGACACACACAACACCACTACGACATATATATATATACAAGTTGAAATCACATGGCTTAGAGCCGGATCAAAATCTACACCCGCTTGGGGGTAGGGCCAAAAGGAATCTGAGGATGAATCCCTGCGGGTGTGGGGATGACAGTTCTACTTTTCCCTTTCTGGGGATTACTGTAGTCAAGTTGCCACAAGTACATTGAAGAAAAAAATTTTTTTAAGCCTATTTAAATCGTTAACCCCGCTTAAAAACTGGCAGAAAAGAAGTACTGCAAAATAGATATATTTCCCCCAGACATGGAAGGCTTCTTTTCTTTACCTAAATAATTAATTGATGGATAACAAGAGAATTGCTTAGTTTAAAGTGCTTTATTCGCGCATATTAAAGCAATATGATAAAAAAAAGCAGTTAAGGTAGAGGGAAAGAGAGAGGGGAAAAAAGGGCACTAGAACCGTTATTTTCCCCAAATGATTAGGGATCCGACGGGACTACTGATTTTTTCAGAATGCCAAGACTATCACTTTGGGACGAATTTACTAAGGAACGGGGTGACAGGCAATGAGTAAGATGAAGGCATTTCCGGAGTTCTTTGTTAGGTCGTGCTAAGTAAAATGTAAACATCTCCTAATCCATTTTTCATTCCACCCCTATTTTGGTGAAATCACCTCCGCCTGGTGCATGCGCGAAAACGTGGAGGGTTTCGGAATCCGAGGATCATCAGTAGTTCAGCTGCAGAAACGCTATTTTTCCCTTAACGCTACTTTTATACGAAGCTTTGCAATGCACTCAAAACGGGTTTGAACATAGACTCGAGATATTCAAAACGGGTTTGAACATAGACTCGAGATATTCAAAACGGGTTTGAACATAGACTCGAGATATTCGGTGCTGTGTTTCCTCCAATCCATGTTTTTAATTTCATTTCGAGGTGATGCTTTCTGGATGGGCAACAGTCGTTCACGTTTTAATTGGGGTCACATTATGCGACTAACAAATGGTTTAATAGTATTCGTATAAGGTCATGTATTACCGATAAGGATAAGGCGAGAAATATCATGAAATAAAAGAAAAAAAGGTTTTGAAACGACGCTGGTGTTCAAAAGTATTGCAGCCACAATGAACGAGTCACCGCTTCAACGAAATTAATTTACTTCATTTAATTTTATCCTATGGAATGCGTAAAACTGTTTTTCTTGGCATTTTTTTGAAACTTTGTATTTAGATTTTTAACTCTAAACTTGTATACCGCTTAATGTATGCTATACTCTAAAACTTCTCTGAGTGGCCACCCTTCTCAACGGCCACTTTTGTTCGGCATGGGATTTTCGGCCCAAAGACATAATCCTAAAATAATCCCTAAGAAGGGTTACTGAAACTCTTCTGAGCGGCCAGGGTGGTCGTCCGTTCAGCTTCAATGAAATCCATACTTTTCGTTTCACTGACCTTGGATTTTGAATTAAGAGAAAAGGGAGGGAAGGAAGAATAAAGCATATATACCCTTAAACAGAACCGGAAATCAAATCGAAATTACTCATTCCTTTCACCATGCGAAGAGAAAACTGAACTTCGATCTCTACGGGGATAGAGCATTCGAGAGCACTTTTTTTTGTGTGTGTGTGTGCCTTTCAGGCGCTGATTCGGATTCTGACAAAGAAGCAGCTGATATGGATTGTGTCAAACAGCAAATGAAACTTTCAGATCGACAAACTTTAAGAAAAATTATTGATATTACTGCCCATTCCTAAATAACTACCGATAATCGATTAGGTATTTACTTTTCCAATTAAAAAACAAAATTGAAAAAAATGCTACCTCCGAAAAAACTGAAAGAACCAAGCAAACATAAATTGTATCTTTTTTCAATAAAAATCGAATAAAGTACTTTTTTGTAGATGATTCTAAAAATTCACTTTGTCAGAAGTATTTAATAAGGGTTTGTTTAAATAAATATTGTTTAGTTCCAAACATAGAACCTCTCTGAGTGCCAATTTTCGTACGAGCGCCACTGTAGATAGATTTCACTGTAGTTCCTCTCCAAAAGAAAATCCAAACCTTTCTAGGTTTCATTTCACTCTTTTGATTTGGATATTGTTGCAATAGGCAAATAAATAAATATGCTGCGGTGAATATTCTAGAAAAATGCAGCAATTCAATCCTTAAACATACATATGGGCGAGAAAAAAATATACCAAACAAAAGAATGGGGCGAAAACTGGAACATTCTTTGAGTACGAAATCCTTTGAAAGCAAGGTCTGAAGTTTACTCTCTAATAAAATATGGTTTGGCAGTAAAAAAGAATTCTCGATGCCCTCTTCAATTTAATATTACAAGGGGCAAATTAAAGCAATCCTTTAGAGTTGTCAAAAGAATTTCCTGTTTTCGTAGCTCGTTGAACAAAACTTTGTGATGAAAACTGTCACGTTAGAACTAATTCTTTTCAAGCAGAATTACTAATGACGGAATAAATTTTTAATAAAACGCCGCAAAGTTTTTTATTCGATAATTTCAAGTCTATTAAACATAATGCAGCGTGTTTGGATAAGAGCAGGTTTTCATAACTTTTATTTGTTTTATTTTGAATTTACGTTAAAACCCAATATTTTAATATCAATTTTTTCGTTTATTTATCATAATGTTTGCTTATTTTCCTACTTTAGAAGATATTATTAAAATATATTTTCTCATGACGTTGAGTAATGAATCTCAAGAAGTGTTTCTCAACTTAGGGCCTATGCCCCACAGGGGGCAATTTGATTTTTAAGGGGGGGGGCAATTCGAAAATGGAAAAAAAGAAAGAAATCGGCTGCATATAACACAACGGGGAGACTTGAGACTGAAGCCAACGAAATTGGAACCTAACATAAAATCTCTTTGCAGCAAGTATCCAGCGCAAGGATCTCACTAAATTTAAATATTAAATAATTACTAACAATTAAAGTAATATAGGAAAATCTTTCATTAACATTTTTTCGTACATTAATTTCAGTTCTCCATTAAATGTTTTGAAAACTTACTTACTGTGTTTCTCAACAATTTCCTAGTGATTTCTTCCTGAAACCTATAATTTAAATTCCTTGAGTGAACAATTCAATTTTTGAATATTGAAAATTATGTATATGTTACATAAAAGGCATAAGAATTTTAGAAAGGCTTAGATGAGGCATGGCACGGAGAAGGTTGGGAAACACTGATCTAAAGTTTGAAAAATCAGCGGGAGTGTTCTCCCCTCGACTTTCTCGTATATTAACACAATAGGGTGCTGTTTGTGCTTCATAGTACAGTGTGGTAATGAATTCTTTGAAAAGAACAGGGTGGTAATACATTCTTTGAAAAGAACAGGGTGGTAATACATTCTTTGAAAAGTACAGGGTGGTAATACATTCTTTGAAAAGTACGGGGTGGTAATACATTCTTTGAAAAGTACAGGGTGGTAATAAATTCTTTGAAAAGTACAGGGTAGTAATAAATTCTTGGACACATTTCAAAAATTAATTTTAAAAAAGCTAATAATGTTGCAACTACGCTTATTTTTAAATGAGAACGCATTTTAAAAAGTTTTTTTTCATATAGGTAACGTGCTGTTACGGCGGTCTAGGTGGTCGTAAATTATTGGATATCTCCCATTTTTGAGAATCATTAACTCCAAGATTATTAAAACTAGAAGAGAAATAAAAGCATGTATCTGTAGGGAATTTTACGCTCTTGAGGTCGTTAAATCAATTGTAATTAGGAAACTGAATAGTTTTCGAGATATTCAGGAAAAACTAAAAAAGAAAACCAGAAAACGCGCATGTTCTTCGTATACGAGAAAGTAAAAAATAAATACATATTAATCTCTCCTAGGGAAAAAAAATCCAAAAATGTTAAATCAAACGTTTTTTGAATTTTCAATCTGCTATTGTAAACTAAGCATAATTGATTGTTGATTTCTGGGCAAAACTGAGCCAATTCCAATCCATTGAACAAGACTTTTATAAACGATGGTTCCCAATTCAATGAGTACATTCAAGTGACAAAATTATTATAAGAGTGAAATCTACTTCGTGCTGTAGAAATAATAAAAGAAATTGAACGTATGCTTAATAATCTATATATTTAAAATAATTGGAAAAACCAAAGAACGAGTCCCCCAGCCTCAACCACTGGATCACTTTCGCCAACTTTCATTTCATATGAAAACTTATGACCCCTAGATACGTTATCAATGGTCTCCCCCTCCCCTACACACACAACGATAAAAGGATTTTGTGTGTTATAATATTTTATATAAAAGTATTTTTTCCATTAAAAATATTAGACGTGAATGTATTTTTATTCCCAGTAACGCCACTAATTTTATATATAAAGGCTCATGACCCCTAGATACGTCATCAATGGCCGTTTGATCATTTCCGAGAGATATTACAAAATAAAACTTTTACTGAAGCCTTAAAGACTGGTCTGATTTCGACAATTTATTTTGCTACTCTACAAGTATAGCTACCGGCTATTATTAATAAGAGGGAAGTGCTGGTCACTGAAGGCAACTAGTTTATGTATTATTTCAAAAATTCAGAATTTACATGCAAAGGCTAGTAACATTAAAATTAGAAAGAAGATGCATTTTTTGCATTGCATATTTTGAATGTTGTCACGCAATTCAACTTCAGTTACATGACAATCAATATTGCTATGATACTGTAAAGTTTTTTTCTTGGCATGCTAATCTTATTGCAAGAAAGAGAGTTTTACAGAGGTTTTACTGGAAGCCAAGCCAATGAAACCCGACCTTGGCGACAAATTTGGCAAGTTTGGCTACAAAACGACGTTTCCAGAAAATGCCGGAAATATGATCCTATCTCTACTAGATGCTGAAAGAACCTTCGATAGAAGTCTATGTGACGAGTCATCCTGTCGGAAAAGGTATAAAATGCATAGAGCTCGTCGAGTGAGTCAGTTGGAGCTTTGATCGCAGTGCAAGCTGGTGAACTGATAGACTTTGAGAGCTAATGAAAGTGCTGTGACTGATAGTTATTAGTAAAGTGGCCATTTATTTTTTCCCTCAAAAAGAGACATTAGGGGAAAGTTGGGTAAGATGGCGACCTTAAGCTTTGGAGAATATTCCTGACCTGAATATTCGTTCTAGGAAGATTATTGTTTCGGCAAAATCTTCTTCAACTCTTTAATTTAAAGTGATATATTTTTTTAAATTTTTATTTTCAAATTTGAGACCCAAAAATTTCATTTTAGGAAAAAAAGTCATTTTCGTCATCTTACCCGACTATGAGGGTAAGAAGAGGAAAGTTGCGTAGAAACATCTCAAAAACACATTACCGCCTGCTGTGAATCACATTAATAGCGGGTGGAATCTTTTGGTGGGACACGGGTAGCGGGTCGCTATAAGTCTCTGATGGTGCAGAATCGGGACATTCATCTAGGGAAATTTTCGAGAAAATTCCAATTCGTCGTCTTACCCGACTTTCTCCTACTAATTTTTGGATAATGATACGTGTTGAATGTTTTCAAGAAATCGTGCATTTCTTCACTTTTTATCTATTATTGAAAAGGACAGGAATGAAAAAGTGAAAACAAATAATTTTTGTGATATTGTGTTTTTCTGACGAAAATTGTTTTTGTTTCACTAAATTTGGACGTGATTTCAAATAAGAATTAAATTCTTGGCAGTGTTTCTTAAAATTTACTTCGTTAATTAACGTTACTTTGAGAATTGCGACTTGCAATTATGTAGTTTCGCTCGTCCACAACTCATTCATAAGAAAAAAGTGCCGGACAGACAGAATATATTTAATAATAGTGCAAAAGGTGATTGATAATTCAAATCATTGGTGTGAAAGTGTTTAAACAATTACACCCAACGATTTTCGCTTGAAACATTCCCAGTGGTTCGTTCTGTCACTTATTGCGGTGTAATGCAGTTAGAAATAAGTGCGAGGTAACAGTCCTACACTGTAAAAAATATCCGTTTTTTTCCTGGACTTTTTCCGTATATTTGACGGTTTAAAGATGTTTTGTTAACAAAACGATTTTTCACCGTTTTCCGCTCTAGCCATAAACGGTTTAAAACCGTCAGTTCAAATTCTATTTCTCGTCATGCGGTATTGCTTTCCGTACGATATCTTTCCCTTTTCTTAAATGTAATTTTATGCATTCATTTCATGTTTTTAATAGGGTTCCATCTCCGCTATTGTTTACACATGTTGCAGTAACCTGTTGTCACTCATGAAAGCTAACCTTAAAACACGTGTTCTGGCAATAGTTGATTTTTACACCACTAGGTGGCGCCACTAGAGCTATAGTGACTTTAAAACTCAAATAGATTATTTTTACTTCATTTTATGAAGTCTCCGGTGGTCTAGTGGTTACAGCGACTGCCTTTTATTTCTAAGAACGCGGTTTCGATCCCCGGCTCAGAGGAGTTAGAAATTTTGTCACCATCTTGCATCGAAATCGTCCAAGTAAGTTCAATTAAAAATTATATTAATTAAACTAATTGAAACTAATAATTAAGCCTTGATTAATTAATATCCCTAATTGATAATACACATCGGCACATTTCAACTCAACTCGAACAGAAGGAGAAAAACAACTCAACTCAGTCGATGACGTCACTTACTTCGATGACTTAATTTTTACGGAGAAAACTTGATTTCATACGGTAAAAAACCGTTGTGACTACGGATTTACTTCCTAACTTTTACGGTTTTGCACAACCAACCCAGCTGCCAGTTTAAAACCGTAAATTTTACGGGATTTTTTTTACAGTGTATGACTGACTGATCTCTTGTTAGTGTTAATAGATTTTTTTTTAATTTTTCGCGCCGTTTTAGAAATTGTTACAATAGGTTGCTCTATTTATGAAAACGGAACATTTCGGCAAACCGAAGCTGTGCTTGGGGACAACGGAACAGGTTACCTAATAAATAAAAAAAAATAAGGTATAAACTTTTATTCAGAATGCACTTTAAATGAGAAAATACGTTTACACATTATAATTGCGTCAAAATGAACTCAAAAGTAAAAAATAATTTTTCTGATTGCAATAAAATGCATGGTTCGAATAAAAGCGTGTTCGCCTTTACCATCTAAGAATATTCCATTTGTTTAAGGAAATATACACAAAATATAAGGTGCTATATATGGCGCCCACGCTTTTGAAAAGCTTACACCTTAATTTTTTTTATTTATTTATTTTATTTTCTACTTTTTAGTGACGGCTGACACGAATACACACGACATGTTAGGCATAGTAAACCAAATTCAATTATTGAATTCTGTAATATAAAACACATATTAAAATGATTATACACATATGTACAATTACATTTTAAAAATGATTTAAAGATACTCTAACTTTTTGAAATATAAATCCGTAATATATTACGTGATAACTTACAATTATTATCAACAATGTAATTGGGAAAAAAGAGAATCAATCTACACAACTTTCTCTTCTTGCTTTGAGTGCGACACATTTGGCGCACACGAAGAAAAAAAACTGGTTGTTGGCGAATTCTAATAGAGAGTAAACCCAAGACGCGTAGAAACACGAGCTACGTCATTCATCGGTGCAGCGCCGGAAGTACAGCGTATTCTCTGTTAGCTTCGTGGTGTTGTTACAACCCTACGTAACGTGAGGTTACCACCTTCCAAACTTTATCGCCCAAATATAGGGCTAAAATTTGAATATATTTTTTTTAGGTTTAAAATAGGTATAGATTGCAAATTTCTTTGCATAATATTGTATTGTCACCGGAAACCACCACTGTGCCAAATTTCAAAGCTGTAGCTCGATTGCAAGTGGGGAAGAAATCAATCTCAAGATTTGAGGACACGATAGTCAAGTTGAATAAAAGCTTATGGAAAACGAGACGTATAGTTACATTAGTTATTAGTGATTTGCTGCCTGCTTGAGTTCTCTCTCTCTCTCTCTCTCTCTCTCTCTATATATATATATATATATATATATATATATATCTCAGGAAAGGAAAGTATGTTTGTGTGTTCGTTTTTTGGTTCTTTATGCGCCTATACCGTTGGACTTACCACGACCCAGGGTAGCACAGTGATGGATTAACTACAGAGGATCCTAACGCCGTAAAATTATTTTTGAAATTCGAATTAGATTTTTATTTATTTAATTAAATAACGAAAAAATGAAGCCATTTCAGACGTTTTTTTCGCCAATGAC
>BGPR01050679.1:0-11004 GCA_013235015.1 Araneus ventricosus
GCTACTTTGCCAAATTTAAATCGCAGATCTGAACAAAAGCACTGTACCAAATCCACCCTCTCCGCGATGCAACAAAACACCACAACCTGTTATAAAATGGATTAAAATTTAACCTATGACTTGCACAAAAATTGCAGGTCTGCATAAAAATTTCAAAAGGCCATTGACATCAATACTGAAGCCCGATAGTTTTGAGATATTTGCCTGATAGTTCAGAGATATTACCATCTGTGAGGAAGAATATATTAGAGAAACTGAGAAGATGAATTATGATATTCTATTGTATTGATGATGAATGTTTCAAATGGTCATAGTGAAATGGGGCAAAAAATGTAAAGGCAATGTGGGATTGCTGTCATTTCAAACCAGCCACAAGTCAAAACATTCCATACAATAATCATACTCTGATACTCTTGCCCAAACCCCTGTCTATGCGTAATTGTGAGCTGCGAATAATATCCTTATTTCCTTTCTTTGCTATTACTTATTTTTTCATTAGATTCACGCGGGCTGTGAGCGTTTTGCTATTAGCCATGTATATAATCGTTTTGCATTTCAGTTATATTTCCTTGATAATAATATCAAAGTTCTGGTCAAGCATGACTGAATTGCTGTGATTTTAAACTAGTGCAGAACCATACACATACCTTACTAATAATTTCACATTTCCGATAATTCTGTTCAAGAACTTATATGCATTTCAAAGCTTCGAATAATATCCTTATTTAATCTCCATGTATTATTTGACCATCCATACTTTTTCTTTTACTTACCTCTTTCCATTAGATTCACGCGGCTAGAGTTGCTTCCTCATTATTAGCTGCCATGTATATAAAAAAATCGTTTTGGTACTTTCAGTTATATTCCATTGATAATAAAATCAAATTGGCCACATGACTGAATTGCTGTGATTTTAAAAAATCAGGTGATAATCTCTATGCAAATATACTGCATTACAATTTCACATTTCCGATAATTTGGTTCTCAAGAATCCTATATGCATTCAAAATGGAATAATATCCTTATTTAATCTCCATGTATTATCGGACTATCCATACTTTTTCTTTTATCTACCCTCAATAGATTCAATGCTAATAGAGCTGCTTCATTAGCCGCCATGTATATAAAAAAATCAGTTTTGCATTTCATGATAATGATATCAAATTGGCCACATGACTGAAACTTGCTGTGAGCTTAAACTATAGGTGACATCCATACAACATACCTGCACACACTCTCAGCCTGATAATTTGTCAAGAACTTTATGTCTGGAAGTCAGAATACATCCTTGTATTCAGTCTCCATACATTTGGTTCATCCATACTTTCTTTTACTTACCTTCATTAGACTTTGTAAGGTGGACTGCTCCCCTTGCTTATTCAGTGTCACTTATAATTCACCAGTCGGTAATCTTACCGCATCCTCAAAGGAATATATTTATTTCGTCCTTCAGACATGATGTGTGGTAGAGCATCCCAACAACTTGATCCTGACGCCCACAAGCGGCATCCAGCCCAGTCCTTCATCTATATCCACAAAAGTCAGCCCATCGCCTGCAGAGACACGGAACACGGCCGTCGGAATGTGAGCGAAACAATGCGATATATCCGTCATGATCTTATACCTCTGCCCCAAAATCACATCTCGAAGGTGTGGATGACATCGATTAGGATGGATTTGACGTCTGCTGAGATTGATTTATACTGGCGCCAGACGACGCCAGCCCTCCCCACCGTAAATCCTCCTCTTCCTTCCTGCCTCCCTTCAGTATTTATTCCTGAAGGAGACGGTAGCGTTAAAACCGTAATCTCGCAAGACAAGGAACCGGTCAGGACGAAGAGGCGAAGGAATCTGAACCCCAAGATGCCTGATATAAAGAGAAGATGTCTGGCTTTAGCCCCGGGATGCGTAGCGACTTCAAGGCCCCGGTCGGCGCCTGGAAGCATCCAAAGTAGGCGCAGAAAAGGAAAAAGAATTGTTATAGGCAGTACAATTGTTTCTGAGGAAACTTTAGCGGAATCTCTTCTGATCTCTACTTGAAAAAAATGTCTGAATTACGGGAAATTAAACATAGGAACATGTGCCACAATAAAATGGTTTCATAACAAACTCTTAGGATTAAATCAAAGGAGGGTGGAAAATAGTTACTAATTCCTTAAACTATCATGATGCAGTTTAAAGTACTGAGTCACTGATACTATTGTATAAATTTATCTTGAAGATTATTTTCTTCGTCTTATCTGGGATTTCCTACAGTAATGTATGTATCATCTATACAATAGATAATTTTACTGTACGGAGTGATTATCTTCTGTAACGATAATCTGAAAATCGATTGTTCTCTTATTTATGAATTGATAATGGTAATCTAAGGATTATGAACCTTAAAATGAAAAAAAATTGTTTGCCTTGATATATTGCAATGTTTTCTCATTTTACAATCTTTCTACCTTTTTCAGAATCTATATTTTGAAAAGTTGTGATTTACTGATATTATTTTTATGCATGATTAGATATCAAAACCATACCTGTCCCACCTGGGAGGTACTATGTGTGATGAGAAAAAACCGCCAACAAGTACAGCGGGGTCCGCCTCTGGTGGATACAAAGGGATAATGGTGGGACTGGCCCTCTGCCAAGGGGAGGAAAAACGGCTCCTCATTGCGAGGGCTCACGCCAGTGATCTAATAGGCCCCACCTCTGCACTCCTGAACCATGCGATTGTCACCTGATGTACCGGAATGGCCTTGCTGCCAGGGTGCGATTTCCGCATGAAATATTAAACCGGCCTTTGAATATATTTCTTTTGTCTAAAAAAAATATATACACTTAGATATAATGAATATCTCTATATAAATAATTTTAGAAACACAAAACAATTCTCTCATGTTTTGCAACGTATTGATTTTAACTCTGTTTTGTGAACTACTCGTTGCTCTTTGCATGTACAAATTTTAACCTGTAGTTTCATTATTCATAAATCAGATTTGGAAGCTAATTAGAGAAGATTTGGTAACAATGTTTTTTGTAAAATTTAATTTTGAAAATAGTATGAAAAGAGATATTTATCTCTTGATAAGTAAATTTTTTATCTAAACCATTGTGCTCGAATTCTTTGAGATGAATCATACATTAATATTTAAAAAGAGGAGCTTATCCTGCTCTGGTAATGTTAATGAATCTATAAAGTTGATAGAAATTAGTTCTTCCTCATGATAGGTTATTTAAAAAATAAAGCATCAAGGCATACTAATGGAAATACTACATTAAATATCTCAAAGCCACCGCATTTTTTCCCATTTCTTTAGTTATTTTGAGAATCCTCTAATCTAAAATGAATAACCCTAAAACTCTAGAAGTAACTAATTCCGTCATGTAAATCGCTCTATTACTTCATGAGAGGATTTCCAAAAAATAAGATCTCAAGCCAAAACAAAGGAAGGTAATCTCTTATCTAAATCTGAATGTTGAAAGCTGCAGTTGGTGCAAATTTTCCCAAAGAAATGATTTAATCTTTCAGTAAGTGGCACTTATATTCTTCAAGTCTGTTAGGAAGTAAATATTAATCAATGAGAATAATTGCTAAAATGTAAACTATGCTTTATGTTTTAAAGGTACCTACATTTTACTGACGTGAAATGTACCTAGAAAGGCTTTTTCGTCTTTTTTACTCGGTTTAATCCAGTGTAATTTAATTCGGAATAGAATTTTATTTGACTTGCTAAGTCGACAAATCTTATTTTTATCTTTCTAGCAGAAGGATTTGAAAATTGCAAGAATGACACCTCAGCCAATGATTGCCGCTAATTTGATATTAATTATATTTTAGAGATATTAAAAGTTCTTCATCTGAAGGTAGCAGTTTTATACTCTGAAGCAATATAGTAATTTGTTCGAAATTTCTTTAAATCATTCTGGTACTTATTTTTATTATATTTTCACTCATAACTGTTCTTTAGCTGAAGATAACAATTTAACCTCCTGAAGCAATACTGTAATTAGTGCGAAACTTTTTTGAAATAAGCCACGTGTTTATTTTGCTTTCCACTAGCGGAAGTTGGAATTATGGAATTTTTCTTAATTATTTATTTTAGATACTTGCGTAATTATAATTTGCCCTTTTTTGTGAAACCAAGAACCTCTCTTGTTAAGAGATAATTATTCTCATAGCGTAATTCTTAGCCAGTGTCTTAAGAGGAAGGACAGTTAATACACTAATTATTTAATTTCTTTTCAAAAGAAACTCGGGTAACAAATTTCATAACTCGAGAGATTTAATTACTTAAAAACTTTTTTCTTGATCTCGTTAGACATTGAAATAATGAAAGCAAACAAATTTTGAAGCATTCTTTAAGAGCCATTGTATTCAAACCCATGCTGGTAATCATAAATAATTTTTTTTATTCGTCAGATAAAATAAACACGATGAGTAATCTCGATTACAGTCATAAAGTAGACAATACGTAAAAATTTAGATAAATCAGTCGTAAAAATTATTTTTTTATATGTTATTACTAAAATATTTATTTGAGCTTATGCAGAATAAGTTATGTTCTATGCTGTAACTTTTACCAACGAGTAAATATTTAATACTTTTGAGGTAATATTTAAGATAGAGTTTTCAATGGATTTACTAACAGATACGATTCACTTGTATTTTGAGACATTATTATTGTTATGATTTTTAGTCATTATTCTGTAGTTCATTAAGAAGAATTTTGTTTTAGATTTTTGAGTGAGTTATAGATAAACAAATGAGATTCTTGTAACTTCTTTCAAAACTATAGTGGAGCATCTCGCGGAATGAAATTAAACTATTGATAAGTTTTACTGAATTATTCACATAGAACAAGTTAAAACAAAGTTTCAAACAATTCACGCATAACAAGACTGAAATTTTGGAAAACATAAAGTTAAATTGAAAATTTGTCATTACTTTCAACTTTATTTATCATTAGTTTTGTTAAAGGAAAAATATTGAATGCTACGTATTTAAAAATGTTTACATATTTAGTTATATCATGAATTAAAACTACCTTAATAAACTATTCAGTTAAGTAATTTGAGTGAGATTTTTCTTTGGAAGAACTTTGAACACTGCATTTAGAATATTTAATAATGATACTTTTGGAGACATTATTGCTTAAATCATAATTCTTTCAATTTTGTAATGGGTTTTTAAATATGAAAAATAGTTTGGAAATATTTTCTTATAATTCTCGTGAAATTTTAATATGGGGGAGATTATAGCCACAACCGCTGAACAAAGGATGTAATGATAATTATTTTAGAAAATATGGAAGAGTTTGAATGCAGTGTTAAGATCGGATACGCGTTGGTGATGATAACTGCGGAATAAATAATATTTTTTCATAGAATATGTTTTTAAAAAGTATCAGCCCTATTTTTATAATTGCTATGATAACACATTTGTTATTTTTATGTTTTTAGTAAAACGTGTGTTTGTGATCCTATGGAAACTTCTGTTGATCTTACATGTTAACCCTCTAAGCGTTTTGCACGTATTTTTCCGTTTCTCATATTGAGTTCAAAAGCAGGTAATTCGTGTTTATATGCATAATTTCTTTAACTGATATGGATAAAATATTCTTAAGATTTCAGAGACTTGATTAAATGCAATCAACTTTAAAAGCAAATTTTTAAGACTTTAAAGCAAGTAGTTCAAAATAGCTAAGCGCTCAGAGGGTAGCATAGAACATTTGAATGAGATAGATTTTCAATCAACACTCCAAGCGGGTAATTATTCACAGTCAAACTTCCCAAGATTCAGTTTTGCTTGATAAAAGTTCTATTAGAAAAAATAGCTCTGTATTATATTTCATTTGTTTGAAAATTGTTCCGACGAGTTTTTCCTCTCTCCCTTTTACAACTGTTCAAGGTCAAGTCATCTGATTTCCTCCTTTTAGGAAGCAGTCAGTTTTACCAATTCCTTTCCACACTACCAATGGGCAATGTCATTGTGTGATACTTATCACAGCCAATCTTATTAAGTTATTTAGTGGAGAACAACCAATAAATAAAAGACGAAAAAAGGCGCTTTAGCCGAATTTCAATAAAACTGAGCTTGGAAAAAAAATCGTTTCCTGATTCAGGAAAAGACAACATGTAGCGAAAAAACTAGTTTTAAACGATTTTGAAAAAAAATAACTCGGACAGAATAAGCCGATTCGTCTGCTTGGAGGGGGAAAAAATCAAATTTTTACTATCAATATGGTAATTACTGTTATATGTTGAATGTTATATGAAAAAGAAATTTTCAATATTTTACAAATTAGCATCATTGCACCCTTATAAATCTACCTGTTTTTGCAAACCAAACATGATTTGGACACGATGCCCTATTTGCACACGATGCTGTACGATATTGCCACGATATATTCTCGATATTGTGCGGCATTAAGAATATCGAATAACATCATGGAATTACTGTACAATATCTTGTGCTAATAAGGATATTTATTTGTTTGTTTTTCTTCAACAAATGTCTATACCTTTATAGAAAGCCTGGTTCAAGCATCACCTTTTACATTGCTTGGAGGATATTAACATTTACAAAAAATTGGAAGTTCTAGAAACTATTTTCAAAGCAGTCAAGTAAACAAACTAATATCCTTCTTGATCATTTAAACTTATAAGCTGTAATTTAAATTCAACTTAATTATGATGAAGCGATGCAAGATGCTTGAAATTATCCAATTTCAAACATCTTGCATTAAGCAATTAATAATTATGATTTCGATGCTCCATCTGGTAAAGTTAATCATATTTCTTAAAAAAATGACTACGAAGAGTAGGAAAAAAAAATGTGTAGAGTAATCTTCATGATGAAGGCTTTACATAAAGCACTTTCAATGATTATTACTTAATGTGTCAGATTTATTATAGATTTTAAATTTGATTTTCAAATAGATTAAATATCATTAACGGGATATTTGCATTTAAAATATTTCTTGTCTAAAAGGAATAGCAAATTTTGTCCCTCAACCAATTTGGCCTCTGCTGCTTGCAGAACAGTTTCAAAACAAATTAACATCAAAATCAACAATGGAAATATATCATAATCACATTATAAGTGATATCTCAACAATTAAGCATTTTTTCTTTCATTTTACTCATTGTTAGTTTCTCTAGGTGTGTGTCTAATATTTAAATAAAGAATTAAGCAGCTTTCATTCATTTTCGATTAGCACCGAATAGCCTCGAAAAAATTGACTGCCCTAAAGGTAGATGGGTGAAGGGCAACACTAACCAAACAAACGAAGCAAATGTTGAATATAGAATTTGGGGCTGTTTGTTTACAGGAAAACTGTTAATACTGCTTCCAAACTCCCTCCTCCTCCAGGGATGTTTTACTGCAAGACTCCTTTTATATTTATAGAAAGGGTAGAGGAGTGATATAAGAAGAAAGCCTCTGTAAAATGATGGAAAATGATTTTACCGGTCAATATAAATTTTTAAAAAATTGTTGGATGGAAATAAAAATCAAGTATGTGTCTACAAGAAGATTACTTCAAGAAGAAATGAGGTTTCTTCTACGGTTTTATGATTATAGTAATTTGAAGAAGGTATATATTTTCGTGTTTTTGTTTATAGGCTTGAGCACTTAAAAAATAAATGATGAGGTCATCCTGGCAGTATTTATGAAAGTAACGGGTGTAAGATTAGCAATTTAGAAAAGTTTTTGATTGGAAGTTTATGCGAATAAATAACTGCAAAGGAAAATCGTTCGAGGAAATATGGTTGTTTGAAATTATGCTTACTTTTGAAAATATGCTTTTTGATGTTCAGATCTCCATTGTGCTTTGTTTGGGAAATTTCGGACTATGAGAAGCTATGTTTGGTTAATGCTAGCTTCTTACACAAAAATTTCCCAATTATTGTTTTGAGTCCATTTCGAATAGTTCTTAGCCCTTGAAAAAGTGGACTACAATGGATTCCTTGTTTGTTTTTGGTTATATTCGATTAACTCTGAGTTTATTTATTTATTTCTTTGGATTTCTTTGTATGATCTTGATTTCTGTTGTTTGAAATTAAATTTGTTCCTGAGACTTTAGACATGTTAACGAGAACAATACATTGAGGGCCAAAAATGGGGAAATCTTTTGGGACAATTGCCATTCTGAGGTTTGATTCTGATTACACTATTTCTTTTTGAAATAACGTCTCAAATTTATGTATCGATGGTAAGATAATTTAATAAAGAAAAATGCTTTAAAAAGTATCATTTGTCGGTGAATCTGTTAAAATCCATGGGTAAGAATCAGAAAATAGGAGCACACTGCTTGATAAGAAGTAAGTTTCCTTTTTATG
The DNA here is from genome assembly GCA_013235015.1 of Araneus ventricosus. Classification (NCBI taxonomy): domain Eukaryota; kingdom Metazoa; phylum Arthropoda; class Arachnida; order Araneae; family Araneidae; genus Araneus; species Araneus ventricosus. The sequence continues at coordinate 8,332 of BGPR01050679.1, forward strand.
AATATAACCTTTTAAAATGAATTTTTAGGAAGTGAATCTTCAGTATCTTATTTTTTGGTATTAATTTATTCATTCGTAACAAATCCAGTCTGGAAAAGCCAGGGAAAAGTGTAGAACATAAAGTGATAATGTTACCTTTTGTTAATTTTATCCATTTGATGCTGCTATTCATATACAGTTTTTGATTAGTAGATTTTTATAAAAGAAAATTGTCAGAATGGTTCATTTAATTATTTTGACGAAGCTTAGTGTATGGTCTTTTTTCGAAATATTAAATAGATTTATTTTTCACTAGAATATTTAGACTGTGATGCTGTCGCCTTATGCTGTTGATAAAGCAAACATTTCTAAATTGGTCAAATCGTTTTTCTAATATAATATTTTACATAGTTATTCAGGAAATATATTAGCTTATTTGCAGCTACAGAGATTTTGAAAAATCATTTTTTTTCATACATAATTTAAAAAACAAATATCAAAGAATTTAAATGAAATAAAAGGCGGAATAAGAAATCTTATCTGGTTACTTATTCATGTAATGTATTCTTAAATTATGTGGGAGACAAATGAAGAAAAAAAGCAAGTGGGCAAGAGATCATAAAAACTTGACTTGTGGTAAATTTGCCTTACAAAGAGACAATACAGTGCATGCAATTGTTAACACTGTCTTCTGGTACAAATCTGATAGAGTATTTCAGGTAAAACTGTACTTTATTCGGAAGAATTTTTATTTAAGTCATGTTTTCTAGGTTTTCTTTTATTTATACTTATTCGCAGCTAAGTAACGAGTTTTCTCAAAAGTCTAACTTTTTTTAGACCCACGTCCACCCGTAAGTATATATTTTGTGTTGAATTTATGAACTCATTTTCGATAGAAGAAAAATGCTCCGTACAAGGCAAAAACAGATTTATTATTATTTTTTTCATTAAGTCATTTATTTCTGGAAATATTGCTTTATTATTTTTGATGTTTATTTAAACTGGCATGTCTAAAAATGCATTTTTGAAACTTAGATTTGTTCATTCAATGATATTTATCATGCTACAGACTATATTTACATTTCAGAACACCTGCTAAGCTAATTATTTCTCGCGATAACTTTTACTAATTTCTGGTCAAAGTGTAAGGTTTTGAATCCTTGCTTTTTACATTCATAATTGCTTTTACTAAAATATTCTGTACCTCGCTGCATATATTGCCTTTTACAGTGTAAATATTTAATACAGGAAAACTTAGGTTTTTTTTCGAAAGTACAAAAACTATTCAAAAGTTTGCCATTGATGACAATTATATTTGTTAGAACATTTTTACTAAATCAGTCATTTCGTACAGAATTATTTTATGCACAAAATCTTTATTTAAAATTAGATATACAAGGAAAAAGCTTTTACATTATAATTTATATTACACCAATTCTAACTCACAAAATCTTGTAATGCTTGAAAGAATTATGGAACTATTGTACTAAAAGTATAAACCTTTACCTAAATGATTTAATTCTTCACGCTGTGACCACGGTTCAGTTCACCCAAAAACATATTTCTAATCGTCTGTGAATCCCGCTGACATATTTTCTGCATCAAGAAACAGATTCAATTCCTGACATCGATAATCCCCAAAACCTACAAGTTGGTAGTAACCTTTTTCATCGAAAAATCTTCCCAATCGAAAATATTTCATCGTGGTTAATCTGACACTTGTTAGTTTATTGCGAGGGATGGCCTCATCGTTCATCTTTGAGTGATTCTGATATGTTTAAATATACGTACGAAGAATATACAGCTTTCCACATTGCAATCATCTTAAAGCGAGGCAAAAAAAAATTTTCTTCAAGTAATCTCCTTGTAGACACAGATAGTCTTCTTCTATTCGTAGCATCGAAAAAAAGTCATATTGACCGCTAAGTTTCTTTTCGTCTTTGTATCGACGTTATCCCTCTACCTCACCACCCTTACTATTCCTTCAAACATAAAAGGAATCATGCAGTAGAATATTCCTTGAGGAGGAGGAAGTTTGGAACTAGTATCAACATTCTTCCGGTAATCAAACACCTTCAAGCTCTTGATTGAATAATATTTTATTTTTATTGTACAGTGTTGTTCGTCCTTTTGCTTTGAGGACTATGAATTTTTTTCGAGACCAGTGTAAGTCGAAAATTAATGAAACCACATATATTTTCATTCACCTAAAGCAACCAATAGCTTGGAAAAGAGAAGGAACACGAAGACAATGAATTGCTGGGATGTCACTTCTGCTTAATATAATTAGATGACTTTCCGTTGTTTCTTCTGATTAATTTTATATCTAATGCTCCAGAATTTGCATGGGTAACCTAGGAGTAATTGTTTGAGGAAACACATTTTTTACCGTTTGTTCATGAAATTATGTTTTCAGTGTTAATGTGTGGCACTGATATTTAATTTGTTTGAAAATTAGTTTAAAAAGGCGATGACTTAGGAACTAATGCTTTAACTTTAGAATGCTTTATAAAATAACTATCTTCACACTTTAATTATGGTTGAAATTAGCCCTTTATTAAGAAACAAAATGTTTCATAAATTTATATAATAACTTCGAGTCAACTGGTTAGGATTGAAGAAATATTTTCCGAATAAAATTTCTTTATTATACACACTAAATAAAAGACAAAGTTTCTTAAAACGTAACTGAAT
>BGPR01050680.1:0-11004 GCA_013235015.1 Araneus ventricosus
AAAAAAAAAGTTTATATAAAAATATATATAAAAGACATTTATATACAAAAAGAGCAATAACCAATCAAGAAAGTAATACTTAAATCGAAGAATTCTTCGATTTAAGTATTAATTACTTGATTGGTTATTGTTCTTTTTGTATATAAATGTCTTTTATCTTGATATCTGTATTTGTTTGTTATTGTATATTATTGAACTGAATGTTGGTTTTGCTGCTTTTAGCGCATAAAACTTTTAGTTTAATTTATAACCTTCAGGGTTGCTCTTTGCTTTTTATGAAATGAACAAAAAAGGTTTTTTTAGTGACTGGCAAAAAGGGCTCGCTCGACTCAGAGGTGCTCTGTGCTCGCTACTCGGCAACTATGGTGGATTGCCGTGGATCGTCATCGCGCTACTCCGACAACTCTTTCAATTTTCAAAAAGCGTTTTCTAGTAATGATTCTGATTCAGCATTCTGACACAATATTAAGAGATGTGAGGATTTTAGATGCAAAACATGCCCTCTGTTTGATGACAGATGCATTTCCTCGGATAAATCGGCTTTACTCGGATGTAAAGCTTACAATATTATATACTTTCTTAAATGTGGTATTTGTAGTATGGGATACATAGAGCAAACTAGTAAAACTTTAAATATTAGATTAAATGTTCATCGCCCTCACATAAAAAATTACAATGATAAAAAAAGTTCAACATTGAATTTAATCATTTTAAGAAACATGATTTCAATAGGATTTCTGTATATATTCATGATGTTATTCCCGACGTAAAACTTAGACTGCAGAAAGAAAACTTTTATATGTTGAAATTCAAAACTATTGCACCATATGGTCTCAATGACATTTTCCAAAACAAAATGATTAATCAGAATAACTGCAACACTTCACAATTATTTAATACTCAAGGCAATAGAAATAGAGGATGTCGAGGAAGCGGAATAAATAAAAGAAATAATAAAATGAATAATTTGTCTGAAGAGAATTTAAAGGAATTGTGTCATAAAGATATTCAAAAATTTATTTATAGAGGATGATTTTAACATAAACCTCAACTATAACCCTGTAAAAAAATTATAATTTTTCCGTAAAAGAGAAATATTGCGATTTTTAAAAAGTCAATAGATAAGCATTGTACTAAAAATCAGCATTTCCTTATTCTCATTAATGATATTTACAAAGCTAGAATTCAGAGGATTGTTAAAAATAAAAAAGCTAAAGAAAATGTTTTATATATGACAATAGACTTTAAATATCCTATTTTTGATGCCTTTAATTTCAACCGAATTTTTGAGGAAACACTTGACTCGTTGCCCCTGAAAAGCTTTAAACTTAACAAATCCTTCAAGTATGACATTTCTTTTGGTTATAGGGTTTTTAAGTATAATTTGTTTATGAAAACATTGACAGCAATCGAAAATCTGCCCATTGTCTCTGAAATGAAGAGAATATAGGAGTTTCATAGATCCCCATCATAAACACATTATTACCGGTAATTTAAATATAATTCAAGATAGTGAATTACGAAAACTTTTTAAAAAGGTACTAAATTTCGTCCCATATTTAGAATAAAAAGAGAACAGATATTAAAAATCCTTCTTAACAATATTGACTGTTTTTCTTTAAAAATTTCAAACAATTTCGATATTCCTCTTTGTTTCTTCATTGTCTGGAAATGGTGTTATTATTTCAAATTTAAAGACGTTATCAATAAGAAGTTCTACAATTACTATAGAAATAACAATTATTATTCCTTAAAAACAATAAAAGAAAAAATCAAAGAACTACAAAAACTTTCCATTTTAACTCCAATCGATAAAGCTTCAGGCAATTTCTCTATTATTTGCAGGAAATTCTATCTGGAACTCCTGGATAAGGAACTAAAAACCTATGAAACATTCAAATTATATAAATCGAATAGCACCACTGTACAGAAAAAAAATTCGTGCTTTAAATAAAAGAATTAATTGCATAAACAATAATATGACCCCTTTCCATATATTACAATATACCCAAAATTCTACAAACAACCCATTAAGTTCAGATATATCACTTGCGGAACAAATACCTGCATGAAAAAAGCAGGAGACATATTCTCTAAGTACCTAAATAATATTCTCAGTTTCATAGAAAAAGAAAATTTTGCTTGGATGATTAAAAATAATACTAAAGTGATTGTTTTTACAAAGAACAATGAAATAACTCATATCGAGACATTTGACTTACAGGACCTGTTCACTAGCATCCCACTTAATAAATTAAAAGTGGTTTTAATGCAATATTATTATGTTGCGTTAATCTTTGTTATTAATCTTTGCGTTTTCAATCATTTCATCTCGAATGGCGAAAATATTTTCTTACAGATTAAAGGAATTCCACAAGGATCTTGTTTTTCTTCTTTAATTGCAAATCTATTTTTTTATTATTGCGAAACGAATACAGTTTTAAGTTTAAAATCAGCTTTTAGATATGTTGATGACATCATAATTTTTAATTTTAAAGATTTTTATACAGTTAGTGGGAATATTTATCCTGAGGAAAAATCCTAATCCTAAAATTAACAAAAACTAACGATAATAATATAAAAGCTATTTTTCTTGATTTAGATATTGACTGTCATAGCGAATTAAACTTAAGCATTTACAACAAAAGAAATGAATTTAAATTTAATGTTAATAGGTTTAACTTTTGGAATTCAAATATCTCATTTAAGGTCTATAAAAACACAATAGTATATCAATTACTAAGGATTAAAAATATTTGTAACAATTCAGAATCAAAGAAAAAGGAAACTGAACTTCTTAAAAACAATCTTAGTTCCAATAAAATTCCCATTTCTCTTTATTTACCATTATTCCATAGCGTTTTATTAGTTTAATATTTAAAAATACCACTTACTTTATTTACCTTTAGTCTATAGCATTTTACAGTTACTTTCATTTTTGTTTCATTATCTATTTTTTTATATATTGATACTCTTAAAAAGGTTCTTAAGACTTTTCACTGCTAATAGAATACTAACCGAAACTCGTGACGTTAACTGTTAACCTTCATAACCTAGAACACGTCAGCACTTCTGAACGTTCGAATGTACGCATGCCGCGTGCTTTTGCGTCTAAATCCCAATCCTATTTTATTTATCCATTTATGGATTTTTAGTATTGACGTCTCTTTTTTCATTTTTGTTTTATATTATTGGTTTTAAAATTTGGTTTCATGTATTTTATTTCTATAGACATGAACTTTTTGCTTGATATTTCTTTGTTTTTTAGTTCGGTGTTCCGGGGAAACAAACTCTTTTTAGCATTATTGCTAAAGTTTGGGTTAGAAAACACCAATAATAAGTATACGCTCGTTCGGGGTTTCCCTGCTGATGACGCGTCTCGGACGTTAGCGTTATGTTCGGCTTTGTTATTTTGGTTTTTCTTTTCTGAAATGGTTTTAATGTTTTCTTTTGTTAATATATATATATAATAGTGCAATATATTGTTGTATTACATATTTTTATCTTGAACTTTAGTCCTTTTTATATAGTTATGTTTTATTGTTAGTGTTAGTGCATGATTTTTCTTTCTAAAATTCTTTCATTTTAGGGTAAATTACCCTGTTTGTTTCTTCAACAACTTTAGTAACAGGAATGGTTTGTACAGCAAAATTAATTTAACCTGGCTAAAGCTTGTCCACAGCCAAGCTGCTATATTAATTGTTGAAAACTCCATATACTTGGATTGCCTTTTTCAATACTTTTAATAACAACAGAGGTTTTTTTACATATTGACATATAAATGTTTAAACTTAATTTTTTGTTCATGGTATCTATAGTATTTCCAATTCTTTAGATTTTGTTTTAAATTTGGATGTATTGCTTAAATAATGACTTTTTAGTATAGGATTTGCTTCTTGATATGTCTTGTTTACTTTCTGTATGATCATATATAACAAGTTATATTTAGATATATATATTAGGGTGTCCCAAAATACAAGGGATTTTTTTTTTTTTGCAAAATCGAATACGCATACCCTCTATTTTTTTCTATTTCACCTCAGTAACATAAATAAAATGTATTATTGCAATAAGATAACGATAACCCGTGCCGACTTTAGGTCAAACTTGAACGTGAAATCTTGTACGGGGAATACTATGGGAAGATTGCAAAATGTTTCTTTGGTACATAAGACACCAATTTATTCAAAGCAGATATTTATTACCATATTACAGTAAAAGAAACATTACTGTACATATTTTCGTTTCAATATTTGCTTTTTATTGTCAGGATAGATCTTCATGTGTTCTTGTGCGCAACGTAACAAACATTGTTTTTGTTCCTCCTCAACCGTTATTAAACCATGAAAGTCCTGCATTATTTTTACCGCTCTTTCAGCTGTATCGTTCACCGATCTAAGCAATGAGACTGTCTTTTTCGCGTCTAGAAACGAAGCGTTATTCGCCCATGAAGAGGGACTCTCGTTGAGAAAACTATCATCAAGTTTGAGTCTAGAAAATAATGACTGGCTGTTGATTGATATGAAATCATCGATGCTTTTCTCTGTAAAAACATAAAATTGGTACAATTCTGGTAACAATAAAACAGGTAACAATTGCGTGATATAAATAACTAAATAAAAAACTACAAAATCAATGTAACAAATTCACCATACAATGAACCTCAAAGTTCTTCCTTTGATGGAATGTATCTTTTCTCATGGGTCGAGAAAATTTCTGTATGTAAATTTGCCATAATTTTTAATTTTGTTTCTTCGTCCACATCATCATCAGAAAGTGCCAATACTTCTATTTCGTCAGTAAAGTACCATAAATGCTGGCTAAATTTCTGAAAAGCAGCTTTCGAGATACTTTCATTCACTTTTTCGTAAACTTTCAAAGATTTCAAAAAGCACAAATCTTTGTAGGGTGCTTTAACTGCCAAAATCCATTGAAGCCATGGTTTAACGTAGATTGTCACGATAAACAAGCAGACGTGTAACAGTGCTTCCTTATCCTTGGTGTTTGATTTCAGCTGCGAAGTAAATAACGATAGTTTTAGGGAGTAAATCGCTCGGACCATCCATCTAGCTTGGTGCATGGCACCCGGAGGTCTGATTTTAAATTTTTTTCTGCATCCCCACCTAAAAATACGATAGAAAGTTCGATCAACTCTCGATAGTCATCTCTGACGATAACATTTTAAGTTCAGAGCGTTAAAAGTCAAGCAAATTTTCAAGTTCAGTTACGGTTCGGAACAATTCCACTGTTTCTCTATAGCACTGTATTTTAGTGGGATCGATGTTTTTCCAATTATCTTTGGGCTTTTTAAAGAGTGGAATATCGGGGCTTGTTGTCACTTGCTTAATTTTCACTTCGAATACGATCTTTAATACCAGTTCGTATGCATGATGGCGGCAAAAGAAAAAAAGCATTTCCCTATCAAATGTTTGCTCGAGGAGTGTACAAGCACCATTAAAACGACCTGTATTCGAAGGCGTAGTATCACAGCAAAGAATTTGGACTTTGTCTTCGAGATTTCAATCTAAGATCGCCTTCCAAACGGCCTATGCCTGTAGAATTATCCAGTCTCGGCACAGCAATGAGTTGTTATGTAAGTCCATCTGAAATAACTATAGGCAAACGTTCTTCTTCCGATTTTCGAGCACTCAAAGCAGGCAACAATTTGCCATCCCAATGTAAGGTCACTACATCCTGTACCTCGTTTTGGAAATCAATTTTTATGTTTTCCACGCGTTCCTTCCGTTTTTCTGTTCGGATTCTTTGAATTGAAGACTTGCTTATCGGAAATTCGTCAATGCTACATCCAAATGCATCAATAGTAGCTTCAAGAACAAACACAGAATCTCCCTTACTTAACTGACACCTATCTAATGCAGCAACTAACTTTGGATAAACAAAATCTTTCCTCATTACTGATTTACTTGTCCCAGGTTCTGAGCTTTCGATCAGTGTTGGCAAATCTTCTGAATCTATATTTTCACTAGAATTCGAAAAGGAATCTTCTTACAATGGTTCGTATGATGCCGAGGATGTTGAAGCGTAAACATATTTCATTCGTCGATTTTCTTCTTTGACAACTCGAAGTCGCGCCTTTTCCTCTTTGTCGGTTAGTTTTTTATCCACTCCACCTAAGTGACCGGGTCGGCCCGGTTCTCTTTGGCGCTGCAAGAACATCCTATCTTCCTCTATTTTCATTAATTGAAGTGCATCAGCGTGTGCAATGTCGAACAAATTGTTTAAATTACTTACAAATTCTTGTTGTCGCCGCTTGAATACGTCTTGTAATTTCTTTGCATTTTTTTTGTAAGTATCTCCAAACTTCATACACGTTAACAAGTTTCCTCAGACAATGTGGCAACGATTTGGTAGGTATGCGTTCCTTTTTCCAAAAGATAATACATTCGCGAATAGCGAGATTTGCAATTTCTTTAACAATTAAATTCACTTCTCGAATACTGTAAAACAAAACTGTGAGAACTTGTCCATTAGAGGGAAGTTTTGAAACGTTATTTGGTGTTTTCCCTTATTAAAAATAACACTTTTTTAGAACTACCCAATTCCACTGCCATGCTCTGTTCACTGATCAAAAATTATACAAACATTTAGTAACAAAACAACTTGGAACACTGACACGTGGATGTGCTCTGTCCTGAGTAAACTGGTACTGACACGTGTAGATGCAAGTCGGCACGAGTTGCCGTGGTTCAAATTACATGAAACTTTATTTACAATTGTTTTGACATAAAAGGAAAAAAATAAGAGGGTATGCGGAGAAAAAAAAACGACTTTCATTTTTTTGGGACACCCTAATATATATATATAAAAGAAGCAAAACATAATAGAAAAACAATAAAATAACAAACATTCATATCAAATTCGAAAGGATATGAAAAAACGAATTGAAAGTATATCCGAGACAAAAATGCGAATAGTAACAGATGGAAAATTATAAAAGTATAATTTTCATTTCATATTTTATACTTTTTCATTTTACGATTTATACTCTCTCCCTCTCTTTATATATATATATAGGATCATAATTTAAATTTTGTTTAGTTAATAAATTTTTAGTTTTTGAATTGCATTTTGATATGTCTTGTTTACTTTGTTTTGTATGTTCATACATAACAACTATATTTTGGATTATATATATATATATATATATATATATTACAAAATAACGACATTTTGTATTTTTGCGATTTTTTTAAAATAGTCGATTTCGACGAGTTTTCAAGAACGAAATGTTTGAAACGCTCTTTTCTTTTTATTTATTTAAGACAGAATGTTGGGCATATGTCAGGTGACCTCACTATTTCTTTCCGCCTGGGAATGACGCATTATTCGAGATATCCGCCGGGCCACGCAGCTAGCATTCATATAAAATGTGAGTTCCAGTAACGAAAGAAATCCCTATTATTAATGATATATTGAGAGTACGGGCGAAAGGATTTTCGCATTTTATCTGTACCATTCCGCACGAACCTAGCGAGTTGTTATCTTACAGAGCCCTAAAAAGGTAATTGTCACCAGAAGTAAAGATAATTTATAATATCTTATTAGCAAAATTAGAAATAAAATCGTTGCAATACAGATTCTCTGCTATTCATTGTGCTGCATAATAAATCAAGTATCCGGCTAACATTATTTTTTACGATGAGCTGACTACTTGTTATCAATTTTAGAACAGAAGCAACTATAATCGTAACATGCACACGCCAAACTTTTCCCCCAAAGACATCAAAATCTCATTGTAAGTCTCGCTTTTGCTTGAACGCACTTTCTTGGCCGCAATCTTCTGGCAAAAAGGGGGTGGGGAAGCAGAGCCAGTGTAGCGGAAAAGGCGATAGGGATATTCGATTATGATGTAGTTGACCGTAGACTGCGGGAACGACGACAAGCCGACCGTGTAATTGAAACCAGGGTTAGAGTTTTCAACTTTACTACATAGATGGCAGCACAAGGCCTTAAATTTCCTTTCGTCTATTCGCCCGTGAAACATGGATTCGAATATTCTTCTTACCTTAAGACGGACGTCTTTTCGTCATGGAAATTGTCTTTACTAGAATTTTTTTCGAAGCCACTGCCAAAGGGCTTTAGGTCCCTCGAAATAGGATCATCCTATATTAGAATGACATTCGTAAAATTTATGCGAGAAGAAAAGAAAGTCCGAGATTATATTTCAAACCAAATTCCTGGGCATGACATTTTGAGATCTTGTCCTTCATTCCAAAGCCATCAAAAACAGAAGAAGCGACAACATATCTAAGAAAATAGAGATAACGTCGAGAATATCTGAACGATATAGAAGCCATATTTGTTGACGATCGCACAAGTTTTAGAAGACAAAAATACTTTCAAAATTTATAGAGTAAAATAAGCTGTTTTATGCAGTGTTATACGAAATCAATTTTGAATGTTTACGACATAGTGATAAAGAAAAATAGTATATTCATAGTGACGTACTGTGTCTAGAGGTTGTTCGGAAGGAAAAATTTCAGTTAATAGCGATGCATCGACAAAAATCTACGCGTTTTCAGTTGGAAAAAGTAAGAAGGAAAAGCATGTGTGGTACTCAGAAATATACTACTGAAGCTTGTATGCTTGCTTGAGAATATACTACTAAAATTACGTATTATGTATTCCATTAATATAAATTAAATTCATTAATTAAAATATAAATTATGTATTCTATTATGTCTTTATATATTCCAGTTAGTTGGAAGAAAGGGCTGAGTTTTGACATAAAATTACAAAACTAAACAAAATAAGAGTTTCCTAATAATCTGTGTTCTTTCCACAAAGTCATACTAACAGAGAAAAAAGAGGCAGTAACTCCAACGACATTTTTACACAATGACAACATTTAGCAGATGCATGAAAAAAAGTAATAAGAGTTTCATATTCCATTTGTTTACATTTATAAAGTAATCTACTTTTAAAATGTACTTCTATCAGAAGGAGCGGGCTGTAGTCGTTTTCAGTGCGAGATAACATTATTTCGCACATTATCCTAGAGTACTGCAAGTGAGAAAATTTTTAAAATCGTGGAGACTTCGGCTTGATAGTAAATTAGATATTTTGGTTAAACTATTATCCTTTTGAAGCTACACGAGGGCTAATTTGGAAAGGATCGCACAAATTTGACCCATGTTTAGATGATTAGATCAAAGCTTGATCCAGCATCCAACTCTTCAAACATTCAATCCATACCAATGCGGAAACTTCGGAAGCTTGTGCTTGAACCAGATTTTTTAATACTAATTAAAACAAATAATCAATAAAACCTGCTTAGATTTAAACATTTTTTTTAAAATTTACAAATACATTTTCAATATTGTTGAATAGAAAATGATTTAACACTTTGGCGACGGAAAACGTATAAATGCTTTCTTTTCGAATTACCTAACATCAAATTTTATGTTGAACATATTAATAGAATGGACATGTTTGAATATATTTCATAAACTGCAGACAAGAAGTTACCTTTGACTTAAAAAATTTCATATCTTTGACAGTTTCAGAGATTTCTTTGAAGTACGTGAGTTACATATATTTTTAAGAACTAGACTATCGTAAATCTTGATTCATATAACAAATCAAGGAATCTACGGAAGGAAGTTATTGGGAATCGGCAACATGATAAAGCATTTCTATAGGACCACAGAGCTTCTCAGATTCTACCAAAAGATTCTTTCTGTAAAAAGCCGAACCGAGTTTCCTTCCTAACAAACAATCAATAACAACAGATCATTATCGTGACAACCAAGATCTTCCTCACAAAAATGTGACATTTCTTTCTTGATAATACCACTCTGATAGAGTTGTGAAAATCGACAACTCAAGCCATGCAAGGAGTTGCACTCTGTTCACGAAGTACCAACTACTTGAAAGAACATAAACATGTTACCCACTGTTTTCATTTCAGAAAGATAAATATTATTTGTAGATTTGTTGTATAATAACTTGAAAATGCAAATAATATTTCTTTTCTGCACATATATGTTCACTTTGGACCGTTGCAGAATAAGAGCGTTTAAAACGGCATGTGTAAAACGTACATCAGTTTTATTTCTTTAAGGTATGTGCCTACCCTAAAATCGACGTTTTCATGAAAAGTTTCGAAATTTTTTTATGATTTTGTATTAAAGCCCATGCATTAAGGATTCCAAAAATAGCTCACTCTAGTTTCTTCGATAGTTAGAAGCAAAGTTATTGCCTAAATTATGAACCAGAAGCGAAATTTTCGAAACCGAAACTAAGCCATAGCACATTGTAAAAAACGCATCTAAACAGCTATTTCTCTACTCTTAAACAATGTGAATGTACAATTTACTTTTTAAATATGCAATTTAGATTTATTTATTATTGTTTTAGGCGTATCTGGCAATTGTTTCTCTAGTTATGGGATATTTTACCTAAAGAAAATTTCGCTCACTCCAAACACTGTTATTAGGTACTAAGTACTGGTCTAGTATTTGGACCAGGGGGACATGAAACAACAACAACAGGTACTAAGATAGCAATTTAATTTTTCAATTCAGGCGATATAGGCTGGTGACTGTATTTAACCATATTAATGTAAAACTTGAACCAGAAATTATTAAAAAAATTACATAGAAATTGATATTGAGAGAATTAAGAAATGGAAGAGACGAGTCGAACCAAAAACAAAATTATCAAGAAAAAAATTTAAATCTAAAAGAAAATCAAAAATAATTAAAAATTAAGTCGAAGAAGGCTTAACTTACAAATACTGTGAATTTTAAGTTGTTAAAATATGTATATAATTTTTTGTGCGACTTTAAAATCCTTATTTGCATTTTCTGGAAAACTGATATTTTCATTTTTTTGGATTACGAAAAATCTCATTTAATTTCAACGTTTTTAAGATATTCAAATAAAATTTAATCACATTGTTCTATACATCTCTAGGTATGTTTTGAACCTCAAATATAGCTTGAAAGTGTATAGTTATTTATTTTAGAGCTGTTTTTTTTT
>BGPR01050682.1:0-11003 GCA_013235015.1 Araneus ventricosus
ATAAATGGTACTTTTAAATTTAAATGAATATAATATTAAAAGATATTTTTTCTAAGACTCTTGAGTGTGATTAGAAATACCCTTGCTTCAGGTAACTTCTTGCGAAGTTTTCAGCCTCTTTTGCATCTCTACATTCTTTTGGTGCAAAGTCTTAATTATTTTTAATTTTTTTTTATTGAGTTCTTCTAGCTGTCACTACAAGTTTAGCCTTGCTGGCGAACACCAAAACCTCTTCATTAAAATCGTCACCATATTTTAATCTTTTACATGGCTCTTGGGGAGAAATATCGGAAATAGCACAACTAGTTAAAAAAAAAAAACTAATTGAGTCGTCATTCATCTGTCAAGGAATTATTTAAAATTATAAATATCTAAGAACAACTTATGGAACAAAAAATGTAATAGAGATAAAAAATATTTGACCTATAAAATGTTTGAACTAAAATTACTGAAAATTATAATTAAAATATATTAAATAATGAAAAGATAATATGCCAACATTAAAGTAAGTAAAATGAAGATAATTTCACTAAATGTAATTTAGTTCTGATAATTCAAGCATAAAACTTTAAATACCTAATAATGGAATTAGAGAAATCTTAAGAACATTGTATATGTTTATAATACGATGAAACTATTTTACCTTCATTGTTTCTGTTTAATACTTCTTTAAATGACTTGTGGTGTTGAGGAATTAAAGATTTGTTGTTCGCATCAGACTTGTGAAATACCCCAAACTTGCCTGTATCAAAACAATCTGTAGTGAAATGCTTTGAACAAATCAAAGAACTATTTGTTGCTTAAAATTCTCCTTGGCAGAATGTTTTTTCCCAAATATATCCCTTTCTTGCTTTTTTTTAGAAAATCTGGAAAATAACTAGATATATTTTAAGAGGATGTCAATACTTTTGTTGGAAAACATAATACTTGTAATAAAAGCGAAAGAGAAATAAATAAAAGATTAAATAAAACACTAAATATAAATTTTCAAACATCATATACACATAAATTAACAAAATTAAAAAAACTAAAAGAAGTTATTGAGTTCTAAATTTTATTAATAATATAGTTTCTTAATTATATGCATAAAAGAAAAACAAAAAAAATGAGATGAATTTTGCTGAAAAATGAAACCATGCTTATCTTTGTACACTGAAAACATTCTACATTTTATTTCACATGATCATAAATTGGCTTTTCTTTTAAATAACACACAAAACACGAAAATTTTCAGAACAACTTCGCCAACCCATCGCCAACATCTCAACTACATTTGTCTGGTGGTTAAAATCTCCACATTTTAAAATGAATAATTAATAGCACTTAAAATCTATAGATATTTCTAAAAGAGGATACAACAATTAACTTAAGAAAAGGATTAATTGTAAGCAAAATAAACTGGAATAATATCGTTTTAATTGCAACAAACGCCAATAAGAGCTAAGACGTATTTTTGTGTAGCTATTTGCATTAATAAAGCAAAAAAATCATAAAATTTTACTACCGATGAAATGAAACAGATCCTCCTTTTGATATGATTTTTTCTTTACGAAGCAGACAACAGGATTTAACTGTTTTCGATGAATTTTCAAGGCCTTTCTTAATTACTGCATTGAAAATAATGAAAGGATTCCCGTACGAAGTGTCTCTCGGCTGCGTCTAATAGAGTCACGATTGAGCTGTTGCTTTCAGAAGGAAACTTGCTGAGCAGCCCATTCGCATCGTAAGTCTAGTGTAAATTTCCCGCAGACAAACAGAGAGGAAAGCAGAGATTGCCATACTAATTGTAAATCATTTAACATTATATTCCTGAAAGGAGTGCCATCAGTAGACCGAACCATATCACCTGATGACGACGGAAACGAAACCAAACATACTTCCATAAGAAAGATATATAATTCATTTTATCTCGTTTTGCAACATTTATGAAATAAACGCAGATATTATCATTCTTTTGATATATTATTCGTTCTACAGTTTTCAAACCATATGTAATTGAATATGAAATATTATTTAAAATGCAACAGTAACATATTTTTATGAATTAATTTTAAGCGTAATAAGTATTCTTGAAAATTATTTAATTACAATAAATTATTTTTCAAAAAGCGCTGTTTTAGATCTCATAATAGTATTTAATACCACATAAAAAATATATTTTTTTAATTTTGTCTTTTAGGAATATTTCATTTGTTTAAGAAAATATACAAAAAAATATAAGGGTGCTATATAAGGCGCCCACGCTTTTATTCGAACCATGCATTTTATTGTAATCAGGAAATTTATTTTCAATTTTTGCGTTCATTTTTTATCATTGCTATTGAAGGATTACATTTTCGTAAAAGTAAAATTATATACAGTGCTTAGAATGTATTTTCGTTATAACGAAATAACTATTTTTAACTTTTGAGTTCATTTTGACGAAATTATAATTTGTAAACGTATTTTCTCATTTAAAGTGCATTTTGAATAAAAGCTTATACCTTAAAATATTTTTTTATTTATTCCAAGATGTTATCGAACTACTTCATCGAATGCTGTAAATGTCCTAACTGGAATTCTTCCATTATATTTAAATGCTAAATCTATTTATATCAAATTTCAAACTTGGGTTGCTCTTTTCAAAGATTTTCAAGGAATTTTCCATATTAAAGAATTACGTGCTTATATAGATACCAATGAAATCCCAACTGATCAAAAAGTGATCAGTCTAAATACAATTTCCACAAGCAAGCAATTTGATGTAAACACGGATAGATCCAGGATCGATATTGATGTTGGATTCGCAGTATGTATACTCAAATGTAATATCTCTTTTCAAAATTATTGCTTCAATTTCAAAACATTTTAATTAAGTTTTCTAGTTCAAGATTGCGGCAATTAACTTCGCTGCATGCTGGGCATTGAAAAATAATCCTAAAATCAATATTTCTACTGATGGACAAGCATCTATTGAAACTCTGAAGAGCGCTAGGCCATGGTCTGAATTTATCAATAAAATAAAAAATATTATTCCTTTAGCTGGACGGTGGTGGGGGTTGCCAGGGTCAAGGCGCATTCCGGTAACTCGGGTAATGAGCTCGCTGACCATTACGCCAAAATAGCGACCACTTCATCTGCTGAAATGGATATTCCGGCTCTCTATTCTTACGTTAAATCTTAATATAAATAAAAGTCATTGTGGGTATGTGGGTATGTATGTGGCTGTGTTCCACATCTTCTCCTAAACCAATGGACGGTTTTCAACCAAATTTTGTACACTTATTATTTAAGACAAGGGGGAGACACTTATGAACTTTTCTAAGTCCAAAAGTTAATTAAACAGGCAGTTGATTAGAAATTTACCGAAACCGTTTTTCCGCCGTAACTTCGGAGCAAATTGTCTGACAAAACATATTTTTATACCATCTTAAAGTTCAAATTTTTACCTTTTCAATGATACCAATTTTATTTCTGTAACATTTTCCCGTCGATTATTATTAATTTTTAAAAGTTCAGACAACAATTAAATAATTAACAAAACCCATTGACTCAGCGATTCTCGATGAAGGTTATTTTATTTTTCAATCAACTGTCATGTGATCCTTCAGGAATGCGAAAACATGTGGAATAAATTATTTTTAAAATCAACGATCACGTAATCCTTCTTTCCGCTGTAACTTCGGAACAAATTGTCCGATACAAATTATTTTTATACCATCTTAAAGTGCAAAATTTTACCTTTTCAATTATACCAAATTATTGTCTGTGACATTTTTCCTTCAATTTTTATTAATTTTTAAAGTTTTACGTGCAGACGATTTTGAAATAACGCAAATTTATAGCTACTCAGTTGCTAGGAAATGGTTAGACTTTGAACTAATTTACCTTTATTTCTGAAAATTTTGCTTATGTTTATAAATATCCATAAAATAAGGCAGAAATTACACGTATCTGTCTGTCTGTCTGTCGGTCACAAGAACTCTTCCTAAACGGTGAACGGTAGCGACATGAAATTTACACACGGCATTCTACAGCATATTTCTACGTCAAAGGTGCTATTTTCAACTTTTAGAGTTAATTCATTCTTAAGGTATTTAATTAAATAACGAAAATTAGTCGCTTTTAAGCCTTATGAGTAGACATTTTTTGCCAGTAACTTCTGAAATATTTATTAGACAACAATTACTTTTATGCCATTTTAAAGACCAGAAATTGATCTTTTTAATGCTATTAATTCCATTGCGATGAAATGTTTTCTCTGATTGTTATTAAGGTTTAAAAATATTTTTGTAACGTAATTTCTAACAATTCTTTTTATTCTTATAGAAATAAATTCAAGCCAAATTACTGTTTCGCGCGCGGGCTTTTGCCAGTGTTAAAGTTAATATAAGAAAATATTGCCTTCTTTGACCATAAACAGCAAAGGAGACTTTACACTTCCGGTTTCCTGTTGTCGTAGCATTTACAGCTTTTAATACGGTTACACAGTGATCCAATGACGTTAGTGAATTATTCTCTCGGTGTTTTGTTTAATTTTCACAGTGAGATATTACAGAATATCCATCTGTAGATACGGTAATGGGCATTAACAAGGAACATCATATTTTGTAGGTTTTTTTTCGTCATTTTTTTTCTTCAACATCTTAGAATTTTTAGGCGCACCTTCCGACAAGCCGAGATTGAAAGTAGGTTTGCCAGTACTACTAATACGTAACCTCGATATACCGAGACTCCGCAATGGTACACGGTTACAAATTACACACCTAGGTCCAAACGTCATGAAAGATACTGTTATGACTGATATAAGGAGAAGTCAGAGTGTTTTAATTCCACGCCTTCCGATAATACCGAAGGATTTATCATCTCAGTTCAAAAGGTAACAAATCCCTTTAAAAATATTATTTGCCAGGCTCAGGGCCAGACACTGAACGTGGCAGGCGTACATTTAGAAAAATCATATTTTTCGCATGGGCAACTATATGTGGCGTGTTCACATGTGTCCAGCCGACACAACCTCTACATCCGTGCAAGTAACGTGGTATACAAAATCATATTAGCATAGATAAACAATTTACAGAACTGTATCAGCATACATGTACAGTACACTCCTGTTAGCCGTCTAATTAAGTATTATCAACCGTCAGAACTTTTACTTTCCCCTTTTAAAATACAACATAGCATTTACATTCGTGAATTAAAAAAAAGAATAACTGAAATTCTTCGCGCACGAAGTCGCGGGTAACAGCTAGTTCACAGTAAAAAGAAATATCACAGGGGGAAAATATTGGCTTAATGATGACTTCGAATCAGGGATATGTATTAGAGGGTTTGTTGAGCATGTGGATACAGAAATTTTAATTCAAAATAAATTTTTAATATATTTCCTAACTGGACATGCAACATTTCCTTACTATTTTAATCGTTTCATAGTCCTTAATTATCCACTGTGTATCTGTTGGAAAACAAGTTATGCAGATCACTGTGTTTTTGATTGCATCCACACAGAAAAGTATCATCTTAAAAAAACACCATCAAATAATTTTAGAAAAGAGTGGTTTAAATCTTTACTCTTTATCAAAAATGTAACTTTTAAAATATGGAAGATATTCCTTTTAGAGATAATATATGCAATAGACTTTCTCAAGTTTATAATGGGCATACCTGACTTTCCTTTTCCTCTCTTAAATTGTGTTACAGAATTCGTGTTTTTTTATTTCGGTTTCTTCCCTGTTTAATTGTGTTATAGAAATTGTTTTGATGTTTATTTTACATATTTTTCTGTCTATCTTCTCTAAATTATATCAGACTTCGTTTTTTTAAAAACTATTTATTAGATTTTACTTTTTTATTTTATGTGTGTTTCTCTATTTATTACGCTTATTTGTATTTCTTTATTATTTAAGTGTGTAGATATTTATTATGTTTGCTGTTTGTATTTTATTATACTTCACATTTGCATTTTGCACTGTATTACTTTTATTGTTTTATTTTACTTATATTTTTTGTATTGTATTATCTAATTTTTGTATTTTATCGTATTCTATTGTTTTGTATTGTATTACTTTCATATTTGTATTTGAATTTTTCTTCCTGCCGACACGTGACAAGCTTTACACTCTTTGGGTAAGCAGGGTCGGCGAGGGCAATGAAATTAATACAGAAGCATGCTGTGCTCCTCCTATTGGAGACATCAAAATTGTGAAGAAAATTAGGTATAATCACTGGGACAGTGGTGTATTTGAATGACCAGATTTAGTCCGGTCAACGAAGGCCAAAAATCGACGAATAGAAAAAAAATGTTGTAGTTTTGAAATTTGGCACAGTTTTTGGGGGTAGTGTCCTAAACGACACACTAAAATTCCCCGCCTCTGGGAGGTGCGCAGGGGGTACAAGGGGTTTAAAGGGGGCGTTTTCAGTTTTTCTTAAATATCTCGATAACTATGGGTTCTGTCAAAACACACTGAATTACAAAATTAAACTACATAAAATTTCCTACTACAAAAGTCCTACGTTCTTTTTGTAGCATCAATAGTTTAGAAGATACAGAGGGATATAAAAGTTAATATTTCTAAAATTCCTTATTGTAATGGTAAAATCGATTAAAAGTGCTGAATCAACAACCCTCATAATAACCTCATGCATATATAATAATTATAGAAGGATAGTTTCGCATGTGTCAGAGAGAGGGGGGTGACAAACCCATTTGATTAACAATTATGCTCCCTTCCTCCCCTCAAATTCGTTCCCCTTCACAAATTTCCTTCTACTCGTAGTTGAATCAACGAATTGTAAATTTCAAAAAAAGGTGTAGTTTTGAAATTCGGAACAGTTTGTGGCGAGAGTGCCCAAAACGACATACTAAAAGTCTCCGCAGGTGGAGGGTGCTCAGGGAAAACGGGGGGAGGGGGCGTTGAAAGGGTGATTTCTCAGTTTTTCTTAAATATCTCGAAAACTATGGATCCTAGCGAAAAAAACTTAGGTATAAAATTAAACTACATTAAATTTCCTGCATAAATAGTCCTACACATTGTTCTTAGGATGAATAGTTCAGTATATTATAGCAGTTTGAAGTACATTATTACAATAAGTGGTTGAAAATGTTAGTTTTATTTTTATGAAAGAAAGTTTATATTTAAAAATAGCGAAATAGAATAATAAATCGACTCCAATATATCTATAACATATTATATCTTTCTATAACATAATATTATATATATATATATATATACACACACATAAAAATATGCACAACCCATTTTTACACTTGTTCGTAATTAAATTTCTCCATGTTTTTCTAGTATATGATCAAGTTCGAACGCATCCTCTTCTTCTAGATGTGCACCTTTGGTTCAGGTACCATTAAAGGTGCCAAAACAGAAACACATTGCTAAACGTGTGTTGTTCCGCCGTTCCTTTGGTTGGAGGAATTGAGGAAATATCAGCTCTCTCTGATCTTGTTTGATGATTTGAGAAATGGTGCATATTTACGGTTATTCAAATATTGTTCATCAGAAACGGCTTTGTACTAGGAACATCTTCTCACCGGATTGTGAGATATCATCTGGTGTTGATGAGGGGTTATAAAAGATGTTAGCAATGTTTTTATCTGGTTTAGTTGATTTTTGAACAATGTAGCTAGAGTTCTTTGCTTTTTCTATAAATATCTGGTGTAATATCGCACTCACGGAATGTATGGAGAAGGAGGATGGTTTTGGCAAAAGAAAGTTCATTCTGCAGCTTTCATGTAAAAAGTAATTTAGCTTCTACTTTTCCTTTGCCAGGCTTCATGAAATAAATGTTACTTTCTGGTTGCGCCAAAGCAATCAGTAACACGACAAAGTCTACGTATTTCCCTTTGGATGAGAAGTTGCTTTCTCTAACCCAGATCTCGCAATATAAGTATCAGCATCCCCTGTAACGACTCTCGTTTCAGTTCCTTTATCAGCCATTTAATATGTTACTAATTAAATATGCCTTCTCTTATTTCTTCAATGGCAAGAAAATGTTTCTGTGAACTGTGACAGATTGGTTGCGAGCTTTTAAGTCAAACTCAGCACAGATATGCATATTTAAATTATATTGTCTAAATACACTCATTTGGAGCGTTAACAGAACCAAAAAACTGAATAGAAGGGATCAAGTGGTGGGGTACGGACGTGAAGGGAGGAAGGGAGCATGACTGTTCATCAAATAGGTTTGTCGCGCCCTCCCCCTTCTTGATACCGCCACTACTCTCGACACATACAATACTACCCTCGTATAATTATTGTATAGGCATGAGGTCTTTCTGAGGGTTCTTGCTTCAGCACTTTTAATTAATTTTACGATTACAATAAGGAATTTTTAAAATATTCACTTTTAAACCCCCTGTATCTTCTAAAATTTTATTCTACAGAAAGGTTCGGAGTAGTTTTTTAGGAAATTTAATGTAGTTTAACTTTATAATTAAGGGTTTTGCTAGGATCCATAGTTTTCGAGATATTTAAGAAAAACTGAGAAATCCCCCTTTCAACCCCTGAGCATCCTCAACCAGCAGGGACTTTTAGTATGCCGTTTAGGGCACTCTCCCCAACAACTGTGCCGAATTTCAAAACTACACCTATTTTTAAAATTTACAATTCGTTGACTGGACTACGAGTAGAAGGAAACTTATGAAGGGGAACTGATTTCAGGGGAGGTAGGGAGCACTGATGTTCATCAAATGGATTTGTCACCACCACCACGCGCTCCGACACCCGCAATACTATCCTTGTATAATTATTATATAGGCATTAGGTTATTATGAGGATTGTTGATTCAGCACTTTTAATCGATTTTACTATTACAATAAGGAATTTTAGAAATATTAATTTTTAAATCCCCGTGTATCTTCTAAACTATTAATGCTACAAAAACAACGTAGGACTTTTTGATAGGAAATTTAATGTAGTTTAATTTTGTAATTGAGTGTTTTTCGATAGAACGTATAGATTTCGAGATATTTTAAAAAGACTGAAAACGCCCCCTTCAACCCTCTGTACCTCCCGCGCACCTCCCACAGACGGGCACTTTTAGTATGTTGTTTAGGACACTACAAACTACACTATTTTCTCTTTCTATTTATCTTCGTTGACTGGACTAACTGCCTCAAGCAGTACTTTGAGTACTACGAACCACGCAAAATAGATCAACTCCCCCATTAATGCGCAGAATAGTCGCAAAAAATTCCGTTCCGTCACAGCGATGGCACCGTTAAACAGCTGACGCCATCATTATTGTACAGCCAGAGGAATCGAGAGCTTGCTTACTTATACCGCAGTTTCTTATCCTTGATCTTCGACGTGGCTCCCGGAAAAATGCATCATGTTATAACTTGAAAAAAGATGTTTCAATTCTTATCTTCTCTTTACTTTAGTTTAACCTAGCTCGTGAAGAAAGCGTTCCGATACTGCAAATCTATGTGATCTAGATTCATCTTTGTGCCCCGTATCCATTACGCAAGTTTATCGCACTGGTCCTGAATCACCCTGTATTTAATATTAATAAGTGAAATTATACTTAAAAATCAAGAAGACACTATCATAATTTTTAGACAAATAGAAATAGCAAAACGACAATAATTTCTTATATATTAATCTGCAAAAGTTTTAATAAATTTCATTTGAGTAATGAGTGGAAATCTGCTAACCAAAGTTCTCAATTCAAAAACTCCAATAACATCAAGCATGTTTGTTTCAAATTTTGCACAAAAATATAAAAATGGAAAGAGAATTCCGCCATAAGTTTTCATTTATATCAAAAACTATTATTATGGCGTTAAAAAATAAAATGTGAATCATTCCGAGATTAATTTCATATTGTCGCTTAACAAACATTACCACCTATCTCAATTTCTTGAAATTTCAAAAAATAAGAAAATAATCATATTTTTTCAACAAACAACACATTTTTTTAATATCCAATATGAACATGAGTCCGCATGTTCCTACCAGAAGTGAAAAAAATTTAGAAATACTCATTATTGGTAGCAAAAAATGAGTATTTTCTTGTTTGAAATTTCAAAAGATTCAGATTAGTGGTGTTGCTTGTTAAGCTACGTAATGTTTGTGGACGTATTCACGTCGATAAAACCAAGTGCAGTTCAAAAAGTGTTCATTTTAAAGGCACTTTTCTGGTAAACTCGGCGGAAATTTAATTTTACTTGCACTTGCACTGCAGAATGAGTTTCATGCACCCCGACGGTATTTTATTTCTTCAGCACTGTTATACGACTCCATCGTTGGTAGAACACAAAAAGAAAGATGAACCACCGAAAATTACGAACTCAAATGTGGACAAGAAGCATCAATAAAACTAAATACCAACTCACAAACTTAGAATACAGAATCAGTAATGTCTTTAAAGTGATATCTTGCAATTTAATTTTCCGTGAATTATTCAGTTATTTAATATCCCAATTAATTTGTGCCCGTCATGTATAGCACAAATTGCTCTAATGGTGTACTTGTGAAAACATTAACAGAAAAAGTCACATCACGAAATTCTACCGAGTTCCAGAAACTGGTGATTCGTTTCAAAACAAACAAGATATCTCTTATTTTAAGAGATATCTCGAATTTCTATTGTGAATTAAATAACTGATTATCTTAATTCTAGAAATATAATTAATAACCTATTTAAAAGATAGACATGGATAGAAATTGGATTACGGAATAAGGGTATTGGTTTCGAGTCTCAGATTTTAAAAGACACAATCCCAAAGAATCAGAAAGAAAAGATACAATGGTCAAATTCAGTGCAAACTTTGTCCAACACACAATCCCAAACACATGCTGCAAAAATGTGAAGAGCTAAATCAATTGGTAATTGGAATCAGAAAAGTCTGTGCGCTCTTTCAAATGCGCAAGTTCAGAAAAGTATTATTATTTGAGTAAATACTTTCTTACCACATTTAAACTTTCCTGCTTTTACTTATAAAATTTTTCAATTACATTAACGGCATAATGCAGTACCCAAAGCTCTTTTCATACTTTTAAGCCCTG
>BGPR01050683.1:0-11003 GCA_013235015.1 Araneus ventricosus
CTGATATTCTGGAGATCAATAAGGTTGTTTCGAAAAGAGAAAGCAAGACAGACGCATGCATCTTCCAAAGAATTTCGGGTAGTATCCAATTCTGAATGAGATGTATTTTAAAGCCTGCTCTGCAAATATCGAAACGGAAAGTAGAGATTGAAAGTTTATATAAAAGACAAAAACACTTCAACGAAAATGTATTAGTTTGCAAATTATAGAGAGACAGAAACCTACAAACCTACATTGCTATCAGTTTTTGCTCCATTAGAAAAATAAAAATTTGGTTGCAGGCTAAATGAGGTTGATAGATAAGTTATTGAATCTATTTTGATAACTCTATGACTCCACGAAGCAATGCGGCATTGATTTAACAAACTAAATAAAATGACTTGTTTGAATAATCAGTACAGCAATGATTTCATTTATTAATCTTTTATTATTTCATATCTTATTTTTACTGTTTATAATAATTTATTTTATTGTGTTTAAAGTTATTTAACTATTCTTGATTTTTTCTTTATTATTATGACACCGGTAATGTTATTCGTGTTTAAGAATTATTATAAATGTCATCACCTAATTAATATCATCAAACATCAAAAGTAATACTCTGAGGCTCTGCAAGTATTGTAATGTAAAACTTTGTCAAACGCCTAATAGCCTGCATTAATTTTGTATATAAAAATAAGAAATTGGATGAAGAGAGGAAAAACCAGCTTGGCGCAGCAAGTCGGCGTCAGCTTGATGCCTTTGGAGGTGCTGATTACACTTCTCAAACCTGCAACAAATGATACAGGGATTTCAGGTACAGAGACTCATTGTGGTGTCGAAATTCTGAAATCCTCTAAAAGTTTTCAAAATACCCATGCTTATGTGACGAAATCGGAATACGTAGATTAATCTCTAGGTTAAATGCGAATAAAAAAAATTAAACGATGGGATTGATTAACTTTCCTATAAAATCAGGTATTATATGATCGAAGACTGGCTTCTGGATCACATTGGCTATTTGGGATGGCCCTCTCAATATTCAACCGTGATCAGAAGACCAGGAAAATTATCTGAACCGACACCAATTAATAAAAAGGACCACCTAGATACTTCTACATGCAACCGGCTGAAGAATGTTTGATAGTGATGTATATTGTACACCAAACCAGCGTATACTTAGAATCTTTTTTAAATCAGGTCTCGAAGTTATGACACTTCGAGCCTGAAACCTACACTATGCCACCATACTACAGAGTCATAAATTAAAACACTCTTTCCAAAATGTCTATTGTAAAGAATATCTAAAAAAATTTTTATTATCCCCATACTGTACGGAGCTTTTGTTCTAGTAAGGAAAATAAAGCATCTTTCAAACATGAGATTTATTATTAGCCTTCAGTCGGGCTGAATACAAATGCTAACACGATCGGGCGAAATTCATCTGTGAGAAAAAAAGTTTAATTATTGCTTAGGAAAAGCTTATCAAACTGAACTATTCAGTCATACAAAACTAAATTCGCGTTTCTAAACAACTTTTTTGTATTTCCTTGCAAGTTCAACTAACAAACTGTTTTAGGAATTCAGGAGGCGTTATGGAGGAATTCTGACGTTTGTTTTCCCGTAATGATCCTTAGTAATGGCAACTGTTGTCGATGAGAGTCTGAAATAATTCGACATTTCTGAAACAATATATTGGAAATAACGATCAATATCTTATAATTAGGGACTGGGACACAAAGTATACGAATTTTTGCAGGTATATAAAAAGAAATATTGAGAAAAATTTGGGAAATCCAAAATACAATCGGTCGCAACTCATCTGTCAAGTTAACTTGCCCCGACGTACAACAAAAGAGCACTAGAAACCGCACCAGCTAGAGAAAAAACCACAACACCTTAGTGTCAGCCGACGGAAGGTTAAATACAGGGAAGCTTATAGACATCTACATAAGTTAATTATAAGATTTATCTGCCCTTTCTTTTACAAAAGGGCTTGCCAATTTTTCTTTGTTACCAAGATATATTTTTGTAAAATCTTTCCGTGAACCAGGAAGCTAATAGGGTTTTTACCCTACATAATCAATAATTTGTTCACTCAGTAACCAATAATACCCTACATAAACAATACTGATTAAATTCTTTAAAAGGGAGCGAACGGCACACTGCCGCCGCACATTGCGTTGCCTATTGAAACTTTATTACACAAAAACTTTTCTGATTATGGAGTCATTAGCAGGTCATTTTTGACATCTTGGCAGCCTCAGTCAACCTATCTAAACCCTCGAGAGTTTTGGATGTTGCGATATTTAAAGAGCTGGGTTTATAAAGGCAATCTCCGAACTTAGCTGTCGTAAAAGAAAGAATTTCGCAATATGCATCTCACCTCCAAGCGATTGAGTTACGATTTTCTGTGCAATGCGTTTTGCAACGAAAGCAATTTCTAGAGCAAAGAGACGGAGAACATATCGGACCGTATCTCTGATGATAGGGTGGTTCCACATTCTATTACAATAAATATAGTTGTTCCTATAATTTCCTTTTTAGTCCTACTGTGTAATTTGTGGTTAATTCATGTTATTGCAATAAAAGTCATTACGTGTTAAAACACTTTTTCGTTGTTGATATTTATTCCACCTCCTCATGATAGTGTACATTGACGATCATTGTTAGGTATGTTAAGAAATATATAAGCTACCTACGCAGCAGCGCCATTTCATACTGTAGCGAACCAATTTTTCTTTTCAGAAATCGAAATTTGGGTGCAATTAGCCAAGTATTTTTCCCTACAGAAAGGACTAGACAGCTCCCGTTTAATTTGAACACCCTGTATATGAAGACCTGCTAGAAAAGAAATGTATTTCGCTATACATCTGTTTTCATTTTTGTACGTTTTGTAAAGAAAGATAAATATTCTGAGATGGTGAATGCATGAGAAGATATTAAGTGTTAATCACGCATCTTACAATGTATTAAGTGCGAAGCAAGTGGCTTGCATAAATCTGAAACAACGTTGATTGTACACTGAATAAAGATTAAGCAAATAGGAAAAAATTTTCTGAAATTCTAATCAGCAATATCATGAAATAAAAATTTTGCCCGTTTTTCAATTTTTTTTTCTTCGCTAGCTTCAAAAAAGATTCTTGAAGGAAACGAATTTCACATGATCTCGAAACTATCTTAACCGGACAGGCTTTACAACGTGATACTTGTTTCATAGAATTCAAATAAAGTTTTAATTTATTTGAAATTATTGTTAAATCGATTTTCCGACTTAAGTAGCTCCCTGATCAATTAAATCCCTGATTGTACATAAATTGAAATCACGCTATTAAACATTTCGGCTCCGGCAAAGTCCAACTCTCTTTTTAAAATGTCCCATATCATTTGGCGAGTTTCACTAATGTAACGCTGCCTTTAAATACAAACTTGCTTCGTTGCATGAGCTTCTGGAATAGGATATGAATATCCTAAGACTTCGCTTTGACTTGCATGTAGCAAGCCGTTAAAAGTTGCCAAAGAATTTACAAAGAAAATGTAAAAAAATTGTCCAGAGTTGGAAGCTTAACCCTCTACCCGAAATATCACTAGATTCTCGACAAAGAAAGCGTGCGAATAAGTACTAGTATAGAAACCACGGTATTTGCACGTTATAGCTGCCATCGAAATTGAATCGCCAGGCAACCGAGATATATCGCCAAGATGGAAGACAGTTTGGCGACGTGAGGACAGTTGTTTTGGGTGCGCAGTGAGCTTTACATTGGTCTCTTGCGCACACGATGCCTGCGGCATATAAAAAGGACGAACTGTGCATGCGATGCCTGCGGAATCTGAAGTGGGTTCCGAGCAAATTTTTTAATCTTAAAAAACATCAGCGGTTTCGCTTTCATTGAACGGGAACTAGAAGCTACGCTTGTTCATTTAATGTCAGGAAATCTATTTTTTTTAATTCCAAAATTAGCTCTCGCCTTAAAACTTTCCTTCGTCAAAAAGTCAACAGGCGAAGAACACGGCAGTACTAAACAAATTCGTTCGCAAATGATCAGAACTGTAGAGCACTGAATTTACGAACTTGGCGAAATCCGAAGTTCGGCAAGTAAGCTCGGTGGCCACTTTAGCAAACAAGTACCGAAACCACTAATCATTATTAGCGGTTTCGGTACTTGTTCGGTACTTCGCCATTGTAGAAAATCGCGATTTCTTTTCTAGCTGAAATTGGAAGAGCGGTTGCACTGTTCTATCAACTGAATGGAATAATCTAGTAACTCTTCTATCAACTAAATGGTATAATCTAGTAACTATTCTATAAACTGAATGGTATAATCTAGTACATGATCTGGGTGAAGAAATGTTTATTTAAACATCCCAGATAGCAATGAAAGCTTGTCTAAAAGGTTTTGGAAACCGTGTCGTCGGTAAGGGTAAAGGGTTGTCACAAAGGTTTCCATGACAAAGGTTGAACCTTTAGCCAAGGTAAGTGGAGAGGTTCGCTAGTCAACAAGAAACAAGCTTTTCTGTAAGGTTTTTAGTAAGATACCCCCAAGCTTTTATTACAAGCCTGCTACAGGCTTTCCTAAAGCTTGTTTCAGGCCTTTCAAAAGGTTGTTAAGAGCCTTCCTTCGGCTGACAAAATAGAACTCTCCTTCCCCCCCTTCAAAGCCGTACTCTTACAGAAGGGTCCGACCCCCTATTTTTCTCCCCCTTCTTCTGACGTCATCTTAGAGTTAACTGGAACGTCAATTAATCAGAAATCTTAATTAATCAAATCTTAATTATTAATTTCAATTAATCTAATTTGTAATTGAACTTACTTGTACGATTAGATTGTAGATTGTGACAAAACTTCAAATTCCTCCAAGCCGGGGAACGAACCCGTATTCAAACAGTTGGAAGTCAAACGCAATAACCACTATACCGGACGGGGCTACACACGATAGGAAAGGTGGTTAATAAAAGCTTTCTTACGTCAATTTTGCGGGAATGGTTTCCTATACGGTTTGTGCGGAAACGCTTTCGCAGACTTGTCGTTCAAACCTTGTCGGTGAGGTAGTTCATAAAAAGCTTTCCTATGTAAACCTTGCGGCAATGGTTTCTGAAACGGTTTGCGCGTTAATGCTTCCGCGGACAGCCTATGGAAAGTGAAATGGCAACCTTTCCGCAACCTTCTTTGCTATCTGGATGTTCTAGAGAAGCATATTATGAAATGTTGGGTCTAAAGTTTCCTCATCATCCGACGAAGTTTCATCGACTTAATGGTCATAATGGCCGATATTCCTTTTAAAAGGTTCATTTTCGGACACATTATAATGACATGTTTGCTTATTACCGAAGGAATTTTTATTCTTTTATTGGTCTTTCGAATTTCAGCGCTTTTGTGTTTAGTTTGATAGCATTTTGTTTATTTTCTCAAAATTTCAGTTGTCAGGTAAATATAAAATGCTGCAAGCGGGCGGTCGAAAGAGAAAACGAAAAGCTCCTGAGTTTCGAAGACCCCAGTAGCACAAAAATAATGTACAATAGTGTACGATATTGAACAATATTCGCAATATTGTATAATGTGATATAATATTATATAATATCGAACAATATTATAAAATGATGTGCACCAAGTTGCCATACCTGGGGAATCTCACAGAAACACTAGGGAATGTGGTAACCTAGGTAGTAAGATCTCAATTTCGAAACCTGAGGGTCCTAGGTTTGAAATCCGATTCCACCAAAGAACTCCTGTGTGTAGGCCTACTGCACGTTAAATCTGACATTGGTGGTGAACACCGGCTGGTGTAGCGTGGAAATTTGTGGAAGGGTATATTACCGACTGAGGTATCGTCCTCTTCATCTGACCACGTTCCAAAATTACAAGATCCGTCCAGAAATAGCACTCGTGTTCTGCATACTGTGTGTCCTGAACCTTATTTAGCATTTTACGGGTCTCTTCTGGTACCCCCGGTTGGGTTGGGAGACGTCACTTTTTCCACACGGTAACAATGGTAAAAGTGACGTCTCCCAACCCAACCGGGGGTACCAGAATAGACCCTTTAGTTTAATTCAAGAGTTGGTGATTTGTAATTTTAATTGCAAAGGATTCGTTCTGGGTCCCATCAAATTACATAGCGGCGATATGATAGGCTCAATATCAGGAGACAATCTATTTCTCCAAATTCCATTACACACTAAATCATAACATTTTTACCACGACTTAAGATTAAACGTGTACCAGATATATAAAAATGACGAATCTCTGATAAAATCAGGTTTCGAACCAACGAATTTTCAACCTGAAAAATAACATACTGTTCGCCATGCCATCGTGGCACCACGAAAAATATATAAAGAAGTCATTTCAGCATTTTAACACCACCTCTAGAGAAAAAAATTAGGAAGTGAATAAAACTCAGCCATGAATGTGCACATTTAAACATTTCTATCAATTTCTGGATGAAAAGAATCTGGTAATGGATATTTCCACGACAAACAGATTTATAGGATATTCATTAGTTTTGACGGCGGTCTAAATTGCGTCCATATAATATATACATAGATAAGGCAATTTGTACTTGTATTTAATTTGGGATAATTTTCTCATCAGTGTTTGTAAAAAAGATGGAAGTCCAATTTTATGATGAGATAGAGTTTGAAACGTTTGCAATTGAAGTACCTCGGGATGTAGTTGTCTACAGTTTTATCGTTCAGAAATCCTTAATGTATTTGGACTTAAGTGCATGTGAATATACGCTGCCCCAAAAATCTGTCTTTACAGAAGAACAATGCAGAAAACTGATGGAACCAAGAAGGCAGATTCTGTACAGATATCATTTAGATTTGCCGCAAAACCTGGAAAGTAGTTTAAGAGCTGTTATACCTAATGCAGACGATCAGGAACAGTACGAGGCTTTTCACTTAGGTGTAATGTTTGTTTGCGACTCTCTGTACACTAGAGACCTTGCAAGTTGCGTGATAAATCCCATTATGTCTGCAAGAAACAAAATGGAGAAACTGAGAAGATATTTGAGCGTGATGAAACTTCTGAATTTCAACCAGTGCAGGAGGACAGCTATGCTTTTATTCGATCATCTTATATTAGCATTGTATCCCTGCTGCCTAGACTCGAATCTTGTGGTAGAATTCGCAATTACTTTTAGATTCTGCTCTTGGCTCTTTTACAGGGAAAGTCCCATACTTGTTGGTTATGTTCTACACCACGCAATGCAAATACGATACAACATTTGTCATGTATCTGAAACGGGGATGGATCACATCAATGGTTGTATCGTATTCCGCACACCTGGAAATATTGTTGGAACGCTGCTATTGTACGGAAATGTTCTCCGCTTTCAACAAGCAGTTTACTTAGAAGTTCTGTAAGTACCATTGTTTATTAAATACTTGAACCTCATATTAACGTTATGTTGCACGAAATGACGAAGATACATTGTAGAAAATGTGCGAAAAATATGTAAGCTTTTATTATAATATTTCTATCCTGTCGACTACCAATGAATTTGAAACGAAGCATATAAAGTGGAGTAGGTGGCGTCGATGAGTATTTGAAGTTGTTTCATGAACGTTGTAAATTTATATTATTAAATAAGGGTTTAAATGAAATTTCATAAAATGCTTTTTAAATTTTAAACGTTTTATATTGGAATCCTTTATTATATATATTCTTAAAACAATGAAACTTAAAATATTGATGCAAAAAGGGATTAAGCTTAAACGATGAGGTCCAGTAAAAAGGATGTAGATTAAACAACAAGGAAGTAAAACTTTATGGCATAAAATAAGCATCTGTTGAAAAGATTACTGCTGTCATTAATAGCTCGTGACTTTCTTGCCATACTATCAAAAAGTTATTTCTTCAGAACAGACTACAGGCTTTTTCCTTCTGTTCAAAAGTATTATCTTAAATTTATTTTTGTTTTTAGATTTATTCGATTTCAATTTTCTGCCTACCGAAAGCGATACAGAGATTCTGATTATCAATAAGGTTCAGATCAGACCATCGTTTGAAGGTTTCCTTTTACCCAACTTTCGTGCACACAACAGCCATGTTTGAATATGCCCTAAATTTTACTTCATATCTTTGTTTTAAGAAAACTTTGGCGCATATTTTATGGACCTAATCGTAAGTTATAACTAGTTAGTTTTCACCGTATCCTTGTATGCTCTCGTGGATTCAGGAACTCATCACAGAAATTAAAGCCTCCATTTTCCTCTTAGGCAGACATCCCTAAGCCATTAATTATAATACTTTATTCCTCATATTTCTGCTCTAGCTACACTATTTAGAAACGAAAGGAGTTTGACTTTTCATTGAAACTCGCTTTTAGGGCCGCGGTGGCCTAGTGGTAAGGTTTCGGCCTTGGTGCCGGAGGGTTCCAGGTTCGAAACCCGATTCCACTAAAGATCCGCCGTGTATGGGGCCTGTTGCACGCTAAATCATACGTAGTGGCCAAACGTCCTCCCGTTGGTGTGGCGTGTAAGTTTGGAGAGGGGGTGCCAGCTCAGGTGTTGTCCTCGTCATCTGACCATGGTTCAAAATTACGAGGTCCGTCCCAAAATAGCCCTCGTGTTGCTTCAAAACGGGACGTTAATATAACTAAACTAAACTAAACTAAACTAAACTGAAACTCGCTCTTCATTGTAAGATCCATATAAATTAGGTTTAATAACTATGTATGAATGATTTTCAAAATTTCAAATTTTTATTTAGGACTGTATTTACAAACTCATTCTTTTGTAGTTAATTTAATGAAAGAAGTCTTACATGAACTTATGACGAATTTTACACATATATTGCCTCAAAATATAGGATGTAGAAAGATTAAACAATTATGCTGAAAGGTTATTTGAAATTTTATAGCAAAAAATATACACGTATTTTCGCAGATTTTTCAATATTAGTAATCTCTCTGGGCCGAAGAGTTTTAGGTTGGCCAAATAGTTTATGGTTTTCAGTTTTTCCTTGAAAATTGCGAAAGATTGTTTTCTTATCATATTCATTGGTTACGTAGGACATAATTAAAATCTAAGGAGAGTTTACATTGAAAAATTATTAGGTGGAGAATGAATTCTAGCTATTACTATCAGTGTGCTACCATCTATTCCACCATCAAACTAGTTTGTAATAATAGCTTATTTAAAGAATTGGTTGTAAAATCTCGATGGTTCATGTAGCGTCCTGTTTCCCCCAATAGTTGTCTCAATGTAAAAATGGTTTATAAATGTACACTTTTATATATTTAACACAATAACAACTTGACAGAAGAGACAATCATTTCTCATAAACGATTATTTTGGTACTACAATGGAACACATTCCTGTTTCCATTGATTTTGCATATCTTGAAAGTCACGGCGGTTTCTTCTACGATTTGCTTCCATTTGCGTTATCACGTTCGTTGCCAACTACGAGACAACAAGCAGTTGGCAGTCTTATCAAGGACGCCGACTATGAGTTATCTCGTAGAAACTTAATATGATTGTATCAGATTGGCTTTTCTGCGACAGGAGATTGCAATTTGCCTTGGCAACGAACGTGATAATCACTAATGTTTAATAAAATGCGTTCCTACTAGGTATATTTGGTTTAACGTGGAAATTACAGGGCATAAGCATACTCTATTAAAATTTTTCAAATTTAAATTGTTTATAGATGGCTACATGGGAATAAATTTTAGAAATTGAATTTGTTTTAAACTTTCGTATTAGAAAACTTGATCTTAATGTATTTGACGCGTTATCAAAAAGCCGTTATTCCGTGTTAGTTATCAAGCGAGAAATCTGTGTTTCGACACAAAATGTGACTAATTGGGATTCTGCTCAATAAAATCTCTCTTGTATGTGATATTCCAGAAAAACTGCTTTGTTAATAAATGTTGATCTTCAAATTTCAACTTACGGATTTCTCAAGGTCTTTTGATGAGCAAGCAGTTTCATAAATATATAACCATTTATAATTATGATTTTAATATTCTTATAATGGATCCATGTAAAATGATGGTACATTTTGAAGGTTTTACGATTTTCCATTTATTGGACAAACATCTATGGTTGAATTCGTATTGTTAGTGTGGAAATAATTTTTTGGACTTGTTGAAACATATGCATTCAAATAAATAGGTTTAAACTTTATGAAATCTGTACCGTTCTGAAAAAAATAACATAAAATTTTATGTGACGAGATCAAATATATTTGACTGCAATGAAACATAACACATGGCTTTTTATAAATTAATGCTGTTTTTGCCATGTTTCAACTTTTTGGCAATATATACACACATTATAAAAGTATAAACTTTGACAAAACATTTCTTCGGCTAGCACTATATTTATTGATAAGCAGTTTGAAAGATGTACAGTTTTATATTTATTATAGAAATTAATTTATTACTGATTTTAAAAATTTGCATTCAAGAATGTTAAAATGTTTTTCGTGTTGAATTTGAAAAATAGAATTTTAACATTAAGTCTGAGATATTTAATAAATTTTCTGTTCGTATATTATTCAGAATTAATTTTAAAATGAGATTTTAATGCATCGATGTGGATATCATTTACCTTGTAACAATTTCAGTAGGCGTAATTGTCTGTGAAGGCAAAGATCTTCAAGAGGTCTAAAATTAAGATTAGGAATATGAATAAAGACAGATTTGTTTATTTCCTTGCATTAAGGTGTTTGCCCAAGATCTTTCGAAACCCGATGGAGACCGTCTACCAAAACATAGAATAAAACGAATGCAAAATAAAAACATAAGATATTGTAACTCAATATTCATAATCAAATTTGTTGGCTTAATGACTTATTTGTAGCCAGACTCATTTGAACCAATTTCATCCCTTTAAAACCTTTTCGGAACAATTCTCAAATACTTTTAATGACTTGATTCTTTATCTGTTGGCTTAATGGCTTATTTGTAGCCAGAGTCATTCGAACCACTTTCACCCAAAACCTTTTCGGAACAATTCTCAAATACTTTTCGACAGTTTTTTCTAAAAGTGCTAAATGGCAGGGTCATCAGTGAT
>BGPR01050684.1:0-11003 GCA_013235015.1 Araneus ventricosus
TAATGCGTCGTCGAAGATCCTGCAATGTTGGCGTAGGAGTCCTCATGCGTTTCCCCTGCGCCACAACATAGGCCGGTATTTAGTCCGTAAGGTGGCCTTTTCTCTCTTCTCTCACGTTTCGCGACGCCATAGTGTTGAAAATCACAATCAAACAAATGTTCTACAACTTTCTAATTAACTTTTTTCTCGTATCTTTCACCGTTTACGAGATAGGACCACTAATTCCAAACTTTGCCGATAGATGGCGTTGTAAGTTGTATCATCGAGTAGCGCATTGCCTTTTTACTATACCTAGACACCAACTTTATGGCCTAAGCTGTCACCGTTTAGAAGTTATAGGCGGTGTAACGGGTATAAGTGGGAACCCTGTATATGTATAGATGGCGCGTATTGAAACGGCTACCCAACGTGAGCGGCGACATGCACGAAATAATTTAATTTGCTGTGATAATAATTGTAAGTTATCATGTAATATATTATGGATTTATATTTCAACTTTATGGCCGAAGATGTCACCGTTTAGAAGTTATAGGCGGTGTAACGGGTATAAGTGGGAACCCTGTATATGTATAGATGGCGCGTATTGAAACGGCTACCCAACGTGAGCGTCGACATGCACGAAATAATTTAATTTGCTGTGATAATAATTGTAAGTTATCATGTAATATATTACGGATTTATATTTCAGAAAGTTAATGCCATTAAATCATTTTAAAAATGTAATTGTACATATGTATATAATAATTTTAATATGTGTTTTATGTTGGAGAATTAGGTAATTGGATTTGGCTTATTATGCCTAACATGTCCTGTGTATTCGTGTCAGCCGTCACTAAAAAGTAGAAAATAAAAAAAAAACATTTTAAGGCATAAGCGTTTATTCAAAATGCACAATGCGCAAAAGTTGAAAGAACGAAAAAATGAACGCAAAAGTTGAAAATAATTTTTCTGATTACAATAAAATGCATGGTTTGAATAAAAGCATAGGCGCCTTGTATAGCACCTTATATTTTGTGTATATTTCCTTAAACAAATGGAATATTCCTGGACGGTAAAAGCGGCCAACAGAACCATGCATTTTATTGTAATCAGAAAAATTATTTTCAATTTTTGCGTTCATTTCTCATATAAAGTGCATTTTGAATAAAAGCTTATACCTTAAATTTTTAAAAATTTATTTTATTATAATTTAAAAACTTTATTATCAGATAACAATTAATTGAATCAGATTTTGGTTCCATAGGAGTGGCGCTACCTGGTACTGAATCTGAAAAAAAGTTGATTTCAACAGTCCATAATATTTATAATAGTGAATTATAAATTAAAGACTAAAAAAGTAATTGAAATTATTATTATTATTTTGCTTTTTAGTGCTCTAATAAACGTGTACCTTTTTAAAACTTTTTTATTGATATTACTTAAAAATCAATATGATTATTAATATACACATATCCAGCTGTTGAAATGTGAACAAGGCTTTCACATACGCAGTCGAAAATTTAAATATTCTATTTTGCATGCTAAATACAAATCTGAGACTGTTTTTGACTCTGACAAAGTGAAAATTCCCTTATCAGTGAATTTCGATGCTATTTTATTTCACAACCGCATTCAAAATTTTAAAAATAGATTTGGTCTCTCTCTGTTACTTTGTTTTAGATACAAATGCTTTTAAATAGGAAAAAATATTTTATGATCACATTATATATTAATTTTCGAAATCCGATTATTTAATTTCAAATAGAAATAAATCTTAAGTTTATTATATGGGAGAAAAATATTAAGATTGAATAATTATAATGTCATTTGATTGATCGAATGCAGACAAAAATAGCTTAATAAACATTTTTCTTTTAATAAAGTTTATATTAAATGTCAAAAAAATAAGGTATTTTTGTATTTTTAAGAAAATATTGTTACGAAAGTCTTTCTGTGGGTGCATGGTGTAAACAGTCCAACATGCCGGATAATGGAGAATGAAGGTTTATTTACAAATATGCAGGAAAACACCCAGCACAGGTACAGGAAACAATAGTTACTGCACAGATTAGCAAAGCAAACAGACAACAATTCACAGGTAATAAGAGTTCAGCGCTTTCAGATTTAGAAACACAAACAGTCAGCAAATCACTAATAACGACAATAACAGCACTTTCAATAGCGCTCAGCTCACCAGCTTACTAGCTCGCACAGCGGATAGAACTCCAAAGACGTTCGTGCTCCAAGGCGATCAACACACACTCCGTCATCCAAGCGCTCTCCTTATATAGTTTCCGCGTCTGGCCGTGACGTCACATGGAATGATCTAGTACATTCAAGCGTATCTTCTCTCCTAATAGAGATATCGAGAAGATTCCAGCATCTTTGAGATCCCATATTTCGTCGCCAAGGTCAGGGGACCAGACGTGGCTGCTGCTAGTCATCCCATACTTATGCCTGTAAAGCTCTCTTCCCAACCATAAGACTCACATTGCTGAGAAGCGACTTTCCATGTTTGTAACAATATTATTATTACATTTGTGCCATTTTATATAACAAATGAATAGTGCAAATTTAGTTCACTCATTATCGCACTTTACATTTAATTTCGACTAAATTCCCCAGAAAAGCTAATCCTGGAATATCTCAGTGAAGGAAAAAAATCATAATTTTACAATTTCGTTGACTCCAAGTGTTTGGAAAAAATATTGAGCGAGCGTAGTTCGAAGAGCTGCAGATTTATCTCAAGAAAGAAATGCAATTGAAGCCAGCTTATTTTGTTATGTTTACCAAGATAAAAAGGGTTCGAGTAAAATATATTTACGCAATTTCTAAAAAAAGCCAGAAATTTTTTTTCAATCTAAAAAGATTTGAAAAAAAAATATATATTTTATCTAAAAGTAACTTGGAAACAAACTTGCAGAGATAACGAAATTACGAATAGATCAGAAGAGCAGCTTCAAATAATTTATTTTTGCACATTTTTTCTCCAAGATAACGTTAGATAAAGGTTTATAACTTAATATTAAATTCACACTTAAAAACTTAATAAAATATGTATTTTAGAAGAAGAATTTTTCATTGTTCTTATGGATTCTCGAACAACGTAAATATATATACGATAGTTCACAACCCTCTATAAATAGATATTTTAGAGTAAATTTCTGTGAAGTTTATATTTATAACGTTTGGATTTACTTTAAAAGATTGGATTTACGTAAAGGGGAAACTCATTAGCCGTGTAACGTTATGGTAAACCGCAAATATTAACCACTTTGCCTGGCAATAAATTGGTTGTTTGCTGAAGACCATTTAATGGCATATTAACATTGGTCATTTACAGAGACCATTTTCTTCGTATACCATTAGTCGTTTGCTGAAGACCATTTCAATAACAAATACTCTACTCTACATTGGTCGTTTGCTGAAGACCATTTAATGGCGCCGTGCTCTACATTGGTCGTTTGCTGAAGACCATTTAATGGCGCCGTGCTCTACATTGGTCGTTTGCTGAAGACCATTTAATGGCGCCGTGCTCTACACGTCATATCGAAATTTGGCACAGATAACATAGCATAACACTTCTTTCCAGGCCAAATGGTTAAAAACTATCTGAAGTTTTACGCAGCCCACAAGACATCCAAGAGACAGTGTAGAAATACATGACCATCCAATAAAAAAGCACCAGCTTTGGGAAAAAGAAGTTGCAAAAATTTATCAAAATTTTTTTTTATGAAACTTTGATATAAGTGTTTGATTAAAAAATTATACCGAAATGCTTCTAGCAAAAGTGTTCTAGTTTTGATGAATATTTTTAAAAAATTGTAGAATTTAATGGCGTCAATTCCCACGACGTCAAAATAACATGGCATTTGACCATCAAAGAGCTACCGCCTTCCTGCCGAAACATACGAGGTGAAGTGAAGAACGGTCATCACGACAGCAGTTGGATACTGAGGTTGGAGTCCTAGCAGGCCTAATCACGGCCCAACCTCTCCCGAAAGAGGTATGCCCCACCATCGGCGTGGAAGTAATTCGACCTCACATCATTATTGTACCTACCCACCAGGGGAGCAAGCTGTCACTTACTTATCCAACAGGTTGCTCCCCCCAGATAGGGGAATAACATGACATATTTAACAAATCACGTTATCTAACTACAAGTTATTTTCAGCTGCGCCATGAAATTATGTATTTTTTTTTTTTTTTTGCCTGCTGCAAGATGAGTAATGGTTTCCAAAATAAAATCGGCTCGGCACATTTGGTAAATATTACGTGAATATTATTCAAATCATTGTCTTTTTTCCGTAGTGTTGGTGTTCATAACAATTGCAATTTATATGTAACATTGACAATGAATGTTTCACTGAAATCTATATATTTAAAATAACTGGCAAAATCGAAGGACCCGCCTCTCCTCATCCCCATTCAATGCATCAATTTCAGAAATTTTCAGTCATGCGTTTATCAACAGTACAGAAAGTTCATGACTCCCTAAATCAGTCATTAATGGTCGCCGCCTGCCAGCAATCTCCCCCATTTCTGAGAGATATCGCAAAATAAATCTAATCCGAAACAGCTGAATCGAATTCGCCAATTTTTTTCGCCAGCGAATTTTTTCTAGTTATAATTTCGCCAATTTTTTCGCCAACGGAATCGAATTCGCCAATATATTTGCAAACATAGCTAACCAATCAGAATGTTCCGCATTTGCTGAACAAGTTAAAAGGAGTATTTTTGGTCTGTATGCGCTTCATGGCGTCTCAATAATATTGTAAAATACATAAAATAAATAAAAATATTAAAAAAAGGGGCTAAAAAGGTGGAAGGGTAAAAAATAATAGTATAGACAACGACAGGAACATTCATTCATTTTTATTTATTTTATACTTGGCAATTTTTTCCTGGATGATGGTGCACTTGCGCACACCAATTAAATTGCTTCTATCATTCTTTGCCTTTTTAGATATTCTTACCTTTTTGTCTCTTTAGATATTCAAAGTCAAATACATAAAATACATATTGTAGGTGACGGAAATTATTTCTTTAGAGGAACACAGTGGTCTGATATTGAAATAAAAACAAGGCCTGCTAGCTAGTCTCTAAAGGTAGATAGTAAATTTTATTCCGTCTTTAATGTTTGGATTCTGACATTGAAAATCGTAGTAGTGTTAGTTTCTGGGCAGTTTATGAAGTCAAATTCCAGAATTTTCTTTCTGTTTCCTTCGGACAG
Organism: Araneus ventricosus; assembly: GCA_013235015.1. Taxonomy (NCBI): domain Eukaryota; kingdom Metazoa; phylum Arthropoda; class Arachnida; order Araneae; family Araneidae; genus Araneus; species Araneus ventricosus. Next base: position 5,213 of record BGPR01050684.1, read on the forward strand.
AAGCTTTATTGCACAAATCTTTCTTCTATTTCTAACACTCAACAGTCACTGACAACTGAATCTGACAGTACACACAAAGAAACCTACGAGCGGCGACATCAACGATCAATCGCTGAATATGTCTTCCTACGCGTGTTAGGTCTGTAGAAAAGAGAAGGTCATAGGCAGAAAACAAAGATGAAATTCAGCCTTCGTTCCGTAGAAAACATTTTATTTCACAGAGTATCGGTTAAAAACTAAAGTTGAAAACTAAATTTTATTGGAATATACCAAGACATCCTAAAAAGTAGTTACCCACCTTAAATGGGGTCGTATAGAATACAGTTGGAGTCTCTGACAGTTTTAAAATCTCATCTTGTTTTCAGATTCTTCAATAGCAGTAGTAAAAGTTAATCAAGAAAATCATTTTACTTTAAGCGTCTCACTAAACCTTTATCGAATAGGTAGCCATCTTTGAACGAATTTCTTTTTTTCATTAATTAGTGATTAATTTTTTTTTTGGTACTTGTTTGCAGAGCTTACTTGGCGACCTTCGGATTTCGCCAAGCTCGTAAGTTCTGTTTTCTACAGTTCTGATAATTTCCGAACGGATTTGTTTAGGACTGCCTTGCATCTGTACGCTTCTGTTGACTTTTTGACGAAGGACCGTTTTGAGGTGAGAGCTCATTTTGGAATTTTAAAAAACGTAGATTCCTAACATTCAATGAACAAGCGTAGCTACTAAGTTCCTGCTTTGATGAAAGCGAAGCCGCTGATGGTTTTTAAGTTTATAAAATTTGCCCGGTACCCACTTCAGCTTGCGCAAGAGACCAATAAAAGGGTCCTTCCGCACCCAAAACAAATGTTCTCACATCGCCGAACCGTCTTCCTCTTAGCGGCAAAATTTTATCACCATCTTGGCGATTTATCTCGGTTGTTTGGCGATTCAATCTCGGTGGCCGCTATAACGTGCAAGTACCATTTTTTAAATTTATTTTCCAATTTTGAGATCACAACAACATTTGTCTAACAAACAAGGATTGCGAGTGAAAAACTCTAACAATAGCCTTGAAATATATTAATTACTTCAATGTGTAATAAAATTATATTCAGAACTGATGAAACTTAGAGCAATGACACATGTCAAAGCTTCCACCATGCTGTCAACTTGGATTTCGCTGATTGCAGTGAACGACTGACTAGAACTTGTGATTCCTCTAAGCATTAATAGCTCCACATAAACGCGTAAATTAATAAAATATAAGTTCCGTTTGGAAAAGTATAGTTTCAATTCTAAAATCCTCTTTTTTATATGTTTTTTACACTATTTTAATAGACTACACTGTGCTTGAGTTCTGAAATTTTGTGCAGTTGTGTGTTCTTGATGACAATATACTATTTTAATATTCTCATAAATTAATTATAAATTAATCGATTAATTTTAATTAATTCCAACCGAGTAGCGTCACCTAGTAACAATCTTGAGAAAAAATTTGAGTATAAGACATAATATATACAGTGAAACCTCTTCGAACGGCCACCCCTGCATAGCGGCCACCCCTCTTAACGGCCAATTTTTCGTGGCACGGATTTTTTGGCCCGTAGACCTAATGTTAAAATAAACCCTAACAATGGCCACCCAACCCCTCTGAACGGCCGCCGGATGGGTTCGGCCATCCCATTTGACAAACGCATCGGTTAGAGATTTACTTTTTAAACTGTAAAACGAACTTTGAAAAAATGGTTTTTTCCAATAAGGGTAAAAACTTAAAACAGTCACGAATTGTATCCTTTTTTCAAAAAATGTAAAAAATTATTAAATAAAGTACTATTTTCTCTTTAGATAAGTCTCAAACTTCATTTTAAATAAGAAATATGTGTCATACTTGTTTATATTATGTATTATAGCAATTATCTTGTAATTGTAACGAAAATCCTTCAGAGCGGCCAATTTTTCTCGGAACGGAGGGGTGGCCGCTCAGAGAGGTTTCAATGTATATAATAATGAGTAATAAATTAATCATAATATTTATGATTATAATTAATTAATATAACAATACAATATAATAATATTAATTATATAATATTATATAATAATTAATATAATTAATTAATCATAATATATATTAATCATAAATTAAACATATTTATAATAATGAGTAATAAATGGAAGACTAAAAAGTAGAAAATAATAAAAACACGTCTTTATAAATGTACTAAAAAGAAGAAAAGTTATTTTTTGTCAAAAATCTAAGGGGTCCAAAAGAAACATAAAACTATAAGGTGTTGAAAGCAATACAATAAGAAATTATGCCACAATAAATATCATAAGAAAGGAGATTCCTACACATTCGTGAAAAACTGAAATAATAATAATAATAATTACTATTATATGATTATATTAGAAATATGTTTATTATGACATTATAAATATGAGTAAAATTGCAATTTACTTAAAGTATTTTTATCAGCGCTTGAAGCTTTTACATTTTAATATATTGAGCAAAAATTAATCTACTTCTTAGTAACTAAATAAAAGCGTATGTTAATTTTTTGTATTTTTGGTATTTAAAAATTTTGATATTTTTTGACTATATGAGCTCTAGGAATTTTATTCCTTTATCGCTTGCTTTTTATCCGTCTCTAATTTTTAATATACTGTTCACACATCTGTGGAGTTATTCGAAACGAATTAATACACAAATGAAGTGACTCATTTCAAAAATTAATGAAAAAAAATCCTAAAAATGTTGGAACTACAGTTTTTAAAAAATAAGAGCGCTTCTCAAAAAGTTATTTTTTCAGATAGGTAACGCGGCGTTACACCGTTCTAAATTTGTTACAGCGAGAAAATTCTGTACTCAACGGCTACCGATCAGCAGAAGCCGATGCGTATTTCCTGGTTTCTTTTATTAGTTTTTCTTGAATATCACGAAAACTCTTCAGTTTTCAAACAACAAATTAAAGAGCGTAAAATTCCCTAGAAATACATGCTTTTATTTTTCTTCCAGTTTTAATATTTTCTCAGATAATGGCTCTAAACTAATTTTTGATTTCCAGTAATTTACGACCCCCTAGACCACCGAAATGGCACGCTACCTATTTGAAGAAAACTTTTTGAGATGCTCTCTCATTTACAAAAAAGCGTAGTTCCAACATTTTTAGATTTTTTAACATAGGACTACGTTCCTCCCATTGGGGTCTCAGGAAGGAAATTAATTCACACGCCAAAACGCCACAAAACTTGGTATGGGAGATCCTCCATATCTCTGAAACTACATATGTTAAAATGATAACTAATGTCTTATTTTAGAGATAAAAGGTAACAACAGGAGTTAAAAAAATTGAAAATCAGAATTGTAATCAATTCAGCGACTACTGAGTCACAAAAAGTTGGACAAAAATACGCATGAATTGGTGACGCGATCCTCTATATCTCAGTAACTACATATGTTAACAACATAACTAATGTCTCAGTTTAGAGATAAAGGGTAACAGCAGAAGTTAGAAAAAAAAATTACTTAAACTTAAAAACTTACGAGAAACAAAAGAGTCACGCGAGTAAAGTAGTCCTACGCCTTTAACATCAGCGGCTGTTTGAAAAGACAGCCTTCGGAATTTTTTTTATTATTAATTTTTGAAATGAGTCACTTCATTTGTGTATACCCTGTATTTCATAATGCAAATCATCGGTTAATACGGATTAGCATATCTCTTTTGCATTTAAACCAGTGGCGAATAGGGGGGCTATCGGGCTGCACCCCCCCCCAGAGCTAAACCAAAATTCTTGATTTTTTAAAAACCACTACAACTTTTTGTTCCTAATTTTCATTTTTAAAAAATAATAATAAAATCTTGATGACATTGCTTTCTGGCTTGACAGGCTTGAAAATTTTCCTACTTTTCCAGTCATTCCACTTGTACTTGTGGCGTTAACGCGGTCAAAAACATTTTTTGGCTATTTATTTCATTGCATTTTTTATTAAATTATCGAAAGTTTTGTAGTGTTCTTTATGATTCTTATTGTCAAGTGGGGAAAGTCTCTAAAGTTAAAGTGTTTTGGTTTACATAAGCCACGAGGGTTGACATTCGTCACGACGATACAAAATTTTTATGACCACAGGGGGCGGGCGGCGCGGCCGGATTCGCCACTGATTAAAACCATATGCATACAACGATATTTTTTGAATTACTATTACAACATTCTGCCTTAACTCATTCATAAAAACTTTAATGATATGTTTTTTATTCCACTACATCTCAAAGTGCCTAGATGTAGAAGTTTCGATAAATCGTATTTTCATTCGTAAAACATATCATTATCTTCTGTTATTCTCTTTTTCAAGAATAGAATGACAAAAAGTTGTTTTTTTATTACAAAATTTCATTTATCTACTCGGAAATAAAAAACGAATTTATTTCAGCATTTTGATACGGGTACCTTTATTTGACTACGTTACACACTCTAATTTAAGGAAATAATTCGAGAGCATAAAGGAAAATAATAGGAATAATAGGAAAAAAGGTTGCGTTTATTTATTTTTCTTCGTAATTTTCGATGGCGGAAAGGTTTTATTTTTCGACAGAACGCGTGGGCGTTGCTTTACTCTCGGTCTTTTGCATCCACGATTAAACGATTTTTAAAGACTTTTACTAGCTGTGTGGCCCGGCGTTGCGTGGGCTATCACGAATAATAGGATATTCCAGAGCGGAGAGAAGTGAGGTCATGAGAGACCCTTGGAATCCATATATTTTCATATGCCCCGCCTCCGTTTTTCTCTACAATCAACAAATATTGTCACTTACTTTCCCCAACAAACGTAATGAAGTTAAACACCTAAATACAAAAAAAGAAAGAAAAAATGCATGAAAACGATTTTTTCAATGTTAATAAATCCAAACACAGAATCCCGCTGAAAAAGAAATACCAACTTCTGTTAAATAAATACATAAAAAAAATGCAACACCAGATGTGAAAACTAATAATAGGGAAAAAAGAATCCGCCGTGAATGAATTCACCATGCTGCCAGTAAATAGCAGCACGTGAATTCATTAATTTTGACATCTTTAATTAATATCTTTTTAACTAATTATAATTTTGGAATTTCAATGGTCAAAATGGATTCCTTGGATTATTTCCCATCTTTTGGTACTTTCGACTAGTTTCAGCATTCAGTGGCTCGTGAGAAGATAGCCGGACATAGATACATACGTTTGTTTACCTTCAGATTTTAATTTTATAGATTGAATAGACGCTTGCAGAAAGAGAGTTAAAGCAGCACAAACTCGAAATAATGTTACCTAGCAAAGAAAATTTGAGCTTCACTCCGAAGGGTGAAACCCGGTTGTGAAAATATTTCTTTCTTCCGTTTTATCAGGGTAGGATCGGTTTTAAATCTAACTGCATGCGGAGAAGTTAGAATTTTATATGGAAGTAATTTTGAGATTCTATTTTTGTCTGCATTTTTCTATCTTTAAAATCTGAATTTTAAAAATTTCATAATGCTTTCGGTTCTTTTAATTATATTAACATCCCGTTTTAAAGTAACACGAGGGATGTTTGGGGACGGACCTCGTAATTTAGAACCACGGTCAGATGGCGATGACGACACAAGAGCTGGCACCCCCTCCCCAAACTTCCTCACCACACCAGCGGGAGCATAGTGAATGGCGAATATAGCATTGTAAAACTTCGCTTTTATAGGAGTGTCTCAGAGATGGATTTTATCTAGTTTTTTTATGAAATAAAAATATTGCGTTGAAAAGTTGATGATAAATTTAAATTTTATGAGAAAATTTGAAAATATCATC